>QLPN01000108.1:2232-32962 GCA_003314395.1 Albatrellus ellisii
CATGCTGGATCTCAGGGTTTTGATTAGCAGCAGGCAGTTCTGGACTGAAAAGATGATGAAATGTCAGCAAAGAATAGAATAAAATATTAAAATTGAAGCAGACATACCCAGGCAATGCATCATGTTGGGTTTGAGGACTCTGGTTGGCAGAAGGTAGTTCTGCACTGAAAAGATGATGAAATAAAATTTAGCAAGAAGAAAATGAGAAGAAAAAACTGAAGAGACATACCCAGGCAACTGACCACCATGTTGTTGCACATTTGGGGATGGTGGCCAGTATTCAAGAGGTCCAGGGCTGAAAAGTATATATTTAAGAAAAGCATGATGGAGTCAAATCAGTAATAATGAAATACCTTGAATTGTTTTCCATTTGAAAAAGAAAGGCAGCTGTAAAAAAAACCAAGATCCAGAGCCAGAGCCAGAGTCAGAGCCAGAGCCAGAGATAGAGTTGCCAGATCCTCCACACACCCCAGATAGTCACAGTCAGAGGAAATCACTGCAAGGCAGTGTCAGATCACAATGCTTATGCCTTTATTATAAAAGGTGCAACTCAGGTATCACCCCTTTTCTGTTAGACAGGTGGAAGTGAGATTGAGAGCAAGCAGCTGAACACCACAGATTGAGAGAGGTCCAGCAATTGAATGAACAACTGCCTTTGGCAACAGCAAACTAAGGCTGTGCTGGTAGACTTCACAAATCTATAGGCTTGGTCTCTCTGAAAGAACCACCCAAAGCAAGCTTTGGACAGAAAGAAAGCAAAATGTTTCTTCACAAAAGAGAGAGAAACAGTTTAATAAGATAAGCCAGACAGAGAGAGCTCAGAGTAGGCAGGTGGAAAGAGGGAAGAACAGAGATTGATGAAGTCACTTTGATGATGTGCCACGCATACTGCACCACATCAATATATGTGTGGGGCTCGTGTGCATGCTTCGCCACACTGCACCACACTGCTTCATGTGTGAACAGAACTCAATAAGGTTTTTGTAGATAGAGTATGTTGTATGATTGCAATATAGTCCCTCTATGTAAACTGAGTCTGTAGTACTTGTGGGTCATCATCCACTGTGCACCTAGACTCAGCTAGGTATTGTGCTTCAAGTGGCCATCAACAGCTTGTCCTTGCTAGAACACTGCAGACTCACTGGGAAATAGACTTGTCACACCTGCACATCCATGAAAGGCTCATTAGGTGTGCATCAGTCAATCAAGTACATCAGGTTAACAACATCTGATCTCAGCACAGGAAGCATGTATCTCTACACTGCATGGAGAGACTTGAACACTCATTGTAATAATCTCTTGAATGTATGTGAATATGCAAGGTGCAACAAAAAGGTATTTCGGCACATTAACCCCTGGGGCCAAATAAAGTGGCAGGGGTGGAGTTTAGTGTATTGTGTAGATTTCTAGAGAAAGTTCTTATTCTTAAGATTAGAGGCCAACAGCTGCCCGGAGCTTGTTGTAGTTGGGGGTGCCAAGACCAGTGACCTGTGGGTGCCACACACCATAAGCCAAATGCATGCATGGGCACATCCTGAAGCCATCGCTTATGGAGTCCCATCCAGTGGTTGCCAGGAAGCCATTTGTGCCACATCCAGAGTTGCTGTCTGTGGGATGGACGATGCAGTCAGCACCAGGGACCATAGGCAACAGGTGAGAGCACTCACCAATTGTGATGTTGTTGAATGCATTGGGGTTGGTGTATAAGAACGGGTTGAGAAAGCTGAGCTGGGGTTTGCCAGCAGAAATGAGCTCGAATATATCATTAGTCATGGTGAAGTCCAAGATCAATACTATGATGGTGCATGTACCCCTGCGAGTGCATCCATGCATATGATTTGGGCAACCACAATAAAACATATCATCTACACTCCAGTTGTAACTCTCCTGCCCACACCATCTTCAGTTGTTCTGACATTGGAAGTACTTCTTCTCAAAGCCATTTCCATGATCTTCATGAACAACTGTTAGTTGAAGCTGACACCAAAAGAAGACAGAATGCACTGATGCCATCCCATCTGTATCCTGGTTTTATGCCAAAGCAGTTGGGCGGTGGGGGTGGTCCCGAGTACTTGGGTTTCTGAGGGCCTTTGGATCAGCTTTTCTGTGTGATGAGGTGAAAATTGAGGACTATGGGTGTCAATGGGGGAAACTGAACAGTGACAACACACCATAAGGAACACAGCTGCAGGATCATTCCACCACATCTGCTCCTTCTGCTCCTTGTTCAGATCAAGCCCCTTGAACTTCTTCAGGTGAGCCACTACTTTCATAGCATCTTTGTTTGCGTAGACAACGCAAGCAAAGTTCCGTTGCCATCTGATCTGCTGAAGGTTGTCTGTCATCTCAACAATCAACCTATCCACTTCCCACATAGGCATTAGACTTCATGGGCAAACCCATGGCTTAAAGGAAGCAAGATGATAACCTAGCCAAATTCTTGATATGCTGATGGAGTGTGGGCGGACACACCTCAACATTTTTCAGCCGGCCCAGGAGCATGGCAACAAATCCAGTGAATAATGATGTCAGCATGGTGACATCTTCTGTATTCTGAGCAGCTTTCTGTCAAGGAGAAGTCAATGGCCACTGAGATTATGTTGACAGGAGAAGAGCCATACCTTGACTATTTCTCCTCCCTTTCACACTTTTTCTGTGCTGCCTCTGCCCACTCTGCCTTGGTGTCGATCTTGTGTCCAGATGGATTGTGGTACACAGTTTCCTGCATAGTGGAGATGTCCTCAGCAGATAGCTTCTCTGGCTGTGCATCACTCACCATCGGCAGGTGCTTCTGCAGCTGTTTGGATGTGAGCAGCCCACCTGTGAATGGCAGTTCTGGCTCTGCGACATCCTCTACATCAACAACAACAGGTCACTCATCTGCGGCCAGTGGAGTAGGCTCACACACAGTGGACCAGCCAGAACCCCCCTCTGCAGTGTGTCACTTCTTGAAAGCATGGTCTTCTGCCACCATGGCCTCTTCCACTTCATTGTCTTCCTCCTGGCCCCCCATGACACCCATCCAGTCCGTGTCATCATCATCTTGAATGTGCACTCCTGAACTGGTGGTGGCAGTGGGTGGCTCCTCAGTCACTGCTTTGTGCTTCTTCTTTTTGGGAGCAGTTCGAGAAAGAATGGCATCAGCCTTTGGACCTGACATATACTTGTCAGCAAGATAGGCCTTCAGGTTTGTATCTCGTTGAACAGTAGTGCTACTGCTGGATGCCATCGAGTCAAGACAGTGGTGGCGGCTGCTAGATCACCATCCATGAGCCAGATATGGTCCTCTGTAGGTTCTCCAGTCAAAGAATATAAATGCAACATATCATAAAATTGACCTATGATATTTGTGAGCATGGAAAAAACATACATAGTGATTATGACGACACACCATTGATATGTGCTGTGCTGGGCTGAAGGGGGAAAGTAACCACAACCACAGCAATTGCTGGAGGGTGCGAGCCGTAAAGTTCCCTAGACACCAAAGTAGAGAGGATTAGTAGTTAAGCATGATAAGCGTGATAGTGCAATTCAACTAGAGCTACTAGAGGAACGCGACTTGGGTAATAAACCGGTGATATGACGTGATAAGATGGATGCAAAATGACACAATAGAGAGCATGATAGAGAATCCAATGTAGTGGAAACAAAACACGACACAGTAGAGAACGCAATGCAGCACAACACAATGGAGAATGCAATGGAGAACGCAACGCAATGCAATGATAAACGTGACTTACAGGGGACGTGCACTTTTCTCAATAATAAGACACGTGGAGGGAAGGTTGATACTCACTTTTTGATTATTGACTCAGATGGGAGAAGAAGTCAAATCGAGGGCAGGGGAAATCTGGTCATTTCGACGGATGATGTGCTATCTAAATACAAGCCTAGCTCCAAGACTGGAGCACAACAAAACACAACAGAAAATTTACAGTGTAGGGTCAATCATAGGGATATTTGAAATGAAGTGGAGTCTGTATGCGAGCGAATAAAGTATCATACTATAGCAGATGAGCAAAAGAGGAATAGCGCCGATCGCACCAAATGCTGACTTTGCAACTCGTACCTCCATGGTTACTTTGGTGGGTCTAGACCATGCCTTGGCCTATTTGTCCTATCCCTTGTTGGCTGACCCAGTATTGTTTTCCGACGCCTGTGTGAATGTGCGATTATAGCGACTGTGGATGATTTTCGCATGTGGCACATTAATGTCGCTGTGTTCGCCTGATGTCACTGATGGTCGTTTTCCAGCGTTACATGTGCGTGATGCTCATCACCGTGTACATCCCCAATGACATCACAGGTCATACCCTCTTCTAACTGTATCTCAACCAAACCTTCCTCCTTGATAAATAAGAGCTCATGTAGTTTCTGGTACAGCAGCGGCATTGTGGGCAGGGTGGTAGCGGCCACACACCATTTGTACAGCAGCAGCATGGGTGGTAGGGGACCACACACTGTTGACACAGTGGGAGTGTGGGCACGTGGGTGGGTACAGAGGAAGGGATGTACCAATTGCCACATCCTCTTGAGTGGACATGGGCAGTGAGCAAGATGGGGGGGAGGGTGTGAAGCCAGGATGTGCTGCTGCGCAGCACCACTTGTTGCACTGGCACACTGGGTGTGGTGCACCACACTCATGCCACACTGCCACGTGTGGCATGCCACACCAGGGGAGGACGGTCTTCATAGTGGCACTTCAAACACAAAAAAACCATGTGTCGGCCTCATTACACTCAGTTTTTCCCTAATATGGGACTGCTTACAAACTGAGCTCCCCTAATAATATAGATCTTCATGGGGGAGCATAAAATACTCCTCAAGCTGATCCCTTCGTGCACTGGGTTGTTTCTTGTATCAGGCTGTAAAGTTGACCTTCTGTGGTGACTCATTACCATGATGAGAATGTGAATTTGTATTAGAGGGGCCTGCAATATGGGGATGATCATGAACAGGTGGGGCAACATGTTTTCCTGCATATGTTTCATGGAAGTAGGTGTGAAGTGAGGCTTTCACAGACTCCAGATATTCAGTAAGGATGTCATCATCAGCATAGTCAATTTTCATTCCTTTGTACAAGATGTGAGGATCAAGCACTGAGTTCAGGACCTAAATTCAGCCTTGCAGAAACAGAAAACAACAGAAACTTCACATCCATGCAGCCCATGTATATAGTGGTGACTCATCAAACTTGTAGTAGTAGTCACTCAACTTGCAGTGGGCATCCATCAGACCCAGAACAAGCTCACATGAAGTTGTTGGTGGAATTCTAATGAGAATATCTGTGATCTGTTCCTGAAGCCCTTGAAAGATAGCATGCATGCTTGATAGTGTGGGATGATGTGTAGCTGACATCTGGGTAGTTGCTGAATGAAATGATTTGAGCCAACCAGTGACAAGAGTAATCCCTTCCCAGTCATCCTCAGAGAGCTCATAGTCACACAGTTCATGATTATGTGCTACATAAGTGTCAATGACTTCATGATAATCAAGGGCATGGCCTGCACATGATAGTAAGACAAGTGACTGTTGGGGACAGATTGGAACATACAAAGCATCTGGTGAGTTGATGACCATTGAGTTCTAACATCCCAGATGAGCATCAGTGCCCATTCAGAGGACTCACTATTCTTCAGTTTTTGATGAATAGCAACCTCCTTTAACCAAGCTTGGCATTGCTGTGGACTTGACCATATTGTACAAACAATCTTTCAAAGCTATTTAGTGAGATATATCAGGCTATTATGCTGCTTAGAGTTGAAAGTTTGTGATACCTTATCAATCAATGGTGATACCCCTGCTTTTGCCTCATTGGTCTCTTCATCCACATCTACTACAGCAGCAGCATCATGTTCATGAGAAACAGGTGCTGTGACTGTGTCTTGATAATTTCCACTTTGACTAGTAGCCTTCCTACTGTCTGACTTTGAGATTGTGCCAATGCCCTCCAGAAGCTGTACAATATAGTCCATTCAGATCTGAGTATGTCATAATAAGATCAAACTTTTCCTTACTTTCAGTGCTGCCAGGTGACAGGTGTGGGGCATGCATCAAAGATGTGCATGCTTTGCTGAGAACTTGATCCCTGCTGCTTCACACTGAGCATCAATGCTGTCAACAAACAAGTCATTGTTTGTGGCATTGTCCATGACAAAAGCAATGACCTGTCCAAGCAGACCATATGTTTCTAAGGTCTGCCAAACTACTTCTGCCATGTTTTTGCCTGAGTGCTCTCCAACAAGTTCTTGGAAATCAATAAGTAGTTCCTCTGTTAAGAAGAAACATAAGTACAACATATTTGTCATTGGCTTTGTCCGCTCACCAAGGTGTCCATCATTTGTGATATAATGTACAACAATGGCAAGGAAAGGATATTGATTGCTGGAAGTCCAGGCATCAAGTGAGATGCTAACTTTTGATTCAAGTTCCTATTGTGGATGTTGGCATTTATGAATCAGAAAGATTATATAGCTTACCAAAAACATATTTTTGATACTATCAATGGTATCTTCTCCCATCTTCATTATCCTCATTCATATTGCAGTGCAGTGGGGAATGCAAAGGGGCTTGGATGAAGGATGATGTGCATACTGGAGCATTTTACAGAATGGCTGTTTGTCTACCTCATCAAATGGTTGGTCACATGCAATGATCCATTCTGTGATGAGCCTGTCAAATTCTTCCTGGATGAATTGGTCCTACATACTTGGTGAGACCATAGCCAAACATATGATGATATTTGATTGCTTGCACTGCTTGTTGCTGTAGTGCTTCTATAATATTCAATCACATCCTTTCTAGTTTTGAAACATATTCCCCAGCTGCAGACACATTGAGTTTTGTGTGCACAGATGCAACATCAAGCTCCTCTGTAGTTGGAGGCTCAGGACATGCTTTGAGTACTTCATACAGTTGGTACATAGCAGGAAAGTTGTTTTTGAGGTGCCCAACCAACCCTAGCCAGTGCATCAGTTGTAGTCTCTCCGATGACAATAAACATACCATTAAGGCTATATTTCATAGCTTTGGTAACAGTTGGAATTTTCCTTGCTCCATGGCAACACTTGTAATATTTGTCGCCATCTGCAGTTTTGCCATCAGCAGCAGTTGATACTTGTTTGTAAAAGAGATAAATGGGATTGTGTGCTGAGGATGACTAAATAGAGCAATGAGAAACAATTTGAGAGAAATATAGTATGGTTGTACCTTTTTTGGTTTCATGGATGTAGTCACATCAGGCTGAGAAGGTTGGGTGGGAGATGGTACATGCTGTGTCATGTGAGAAATGACATGTGGATAAGAGTTTCTAGTACATACTTGCATTGAAGGTGCATCCTCATCTTCTACTTCTTCAATTGTGACTGATGGGCACCAAGGTTTTTTTGAAGTACTTGCTTTGACAGTATCTTCTACAGGAGACTTAAATCTCTTTCATTTTGGGTATTTTTTCTGATGTTGAGACTTGTTTTTCTGCATAAGTGGAATGGTTTTGGATGGGAGTGACTCAGCTAGCTTTATGATGTGAGGTTAGAATAAGATAGTATTTGAATAGTATCAAACTTACTTCTACATTATTGACAACAGCTTCTTGTTCATCATCTTCAGAACTGTCACCCAAGGATTCCACAAAGTTCTGCATCACTAGCTTCAGACACAACTGTAGGATGGCAAAGACATACATGACACCTGCATGTATGCTTTTCAGCAGCCTCATGAGCAGTTTCAGCAATTTCGGCTTGGATAAGTTCTTGCATATGGCTAGCAGTTTTCTTTCAATGCCCTCATCCAGCTTGTTGTACTAAATATGACATGTTGTAAGCACAAATGAAAAGGGTAATGTGGGACAAAATACCATTATCAGTAGTCTTGCTGGTCAGCTCACTGCTTCCAGGTTGACCCATGGGTACATCATCATCAGCATCATATTACCACACATGTTCTGGTTCAGTAGGACTAGTAGAAAGTGCATTAGAAGAGTTAGGCATGACAGGCAAATTTGAAGACAAATCATTAGTGCAAATGAAAAATGCAGCCTTCTTATGCAGTTGAGTATTTTCAAATTCCACAGCTGGTTGGCAAGCAAATTTTCATATTTGAAATGGTGCTAAAGGTAGCCCTTCATCAAGAGTAGTAAGAGTATTTGAAATAATACCATGGTAGCTTGATGGCAGCACTTTGTCAACACAGCAGACAGAAGCAGGCATATCCAAATCCAAGACAGGAGAGATGCAAAGTCTGACTCCTGATTTGGATCTACAATAGGCAATGTAGAGTCAAACCTATTGAGAGGTCAGCAGAGTGCTGATGTTGATCAATTGTCTTACAGTTGAACTGAAGGTTAAGCTTTCTGAGTTAAACTGTAAACTGACTAGCATACGGCCCATGTTACAAGGCACTTGCTTTGGCACCTCATAACGGTTTCTTTTTCTTTTTTCCTTTTCTTATTTTACTTACTATAAGCGTAGTATTAACTACAGCAGTGAGCTTAGCTCCTACTTATAGTAAGGACTCCTTTCTTTTCTCTTTTATAGAACTTAAGTATTTACATACTTAAGTGTGAGCTTAGCTCCAGGTACTATATTAAGACTTATCTTTTTTCCCTTTTCTTTCTTTATTTATTATAACATTTACTTGCTAAGGACTATCATTATACAATTAGCAAGGACTCCCCTTTCTTGCATCTATTTACCTTTGTTTTTCTTATGTTCATTTCACGCTTGTGGCTGAGCCATGTATATCACATGGACGTGTATTTACTGCACATTACTGCACATTATTGTTTACTTACTGCACATTACTGCACAAACTTTACTATACTTAGATCTCCAGTTTTGTATAAATAGTTGACAGACTGGCGGTCTTAAACCCCAGTCTTGTCAACTTCGCAATCTAGGGATTCTCCTATACTGCGCTTGATCTAAGCTCTCTACAATATCGCTTCACTCTCTAAGAGAACTAAAGTCTAAGAACTCTAAGTCACTAAAGTGTTGCTAAGACATCTTACACTCGTCACTCTGGATCCTCATATCATTATTGGTGGAATTATCCTCATAACTATATCATTGATCCCACTCTTCATTGTCATCAGGAACCTCTATTACGTTCATCAAACTCATATCCAAACCTTGGTTACCAGGAGTAACATTATAGACCTTCCCTAAGACTGTCCAATAGGCCACTCTTAGCAGCCCATATATACAGCTTGACAGCATTGCTTATACAGTACAGCATGGGTATCTTACCATACTGGCAACTGTACTGTCTTAGACCCACCTCACAACCCTGACAGTGATGAGCATCACATGCACAAAAAGCCAGAAAATGACCATCAGCAACATCAGGTGAACACAGCAATACAAATGCACAGCATGACAATCAGCCATAGCTGCATCAATCACACATTTGTTTAGGCATCAGACTATAGGACTAGGGTTGGCCAATGAGGAGCAGGATTGATGAGCTGTACAGGCCAAGATGTGATCCATGGAGCCACAAGTCGCAAAGCCAGCAATTGGTGCAATTGATGCCTTTCTTATTTCGCTCATCCATATAGCACCCAGACTCCACTTCACTTTATGATTGACCCTGCACTGTAAATTTTCTGTTGTGTTTTGTTGTGCTCCAGCCTTGGAGCTAGACTTGTATTTAGATAGTGCATTGTCTGTCAGAAAAGACCAGATTCCCCCTGCCCATGATTTGACCTCTCCTCTCCATCTGAGCTCCAAGTGAAGAAGCATGCCCTAATCTTCCCTCTGCATTTCCCATTTACAAAGAAATAGTGTGTTCTTTGTAGGTTGTGTCTATTTTGCATTGCGTCCAGTTGCGTTCTCCATTGTGTTGCATCAATTCTCCATTGCATTGAGTTCTTTATTGTGTCCTCCCTCAAGTTGCATTCTCTATTGTGTTGCATTTTCCTTATCTCACCATATTGCCCATTTGCTACAAGAATTGCATTCCCTTTTGTCACCCTAGTCACATCGCACTATCACCCTTAACTACAAAAACTCCTTTTACCTTGGTGACTAGAGAATCTTACAACTCATACCCTCCAGCATTGTTGTGGTTGTGGTTGATTTCTCCCTTCAGCCTGGCACAGCACATATCATATTGGAGCCCACCGTGAGGGGCTGCAAGTCAAGATTACATCTAGACACCACTACAACCTTCGTTCACGAAGACGTACTAGCTCACTGATGATTGAAGCACTCCAAGATGAACTCAAACAATTTGTCAGCCCATTGCAGTATTTGCCACCTTCCACACCTTCCCTGCTCACAGAAGAAGAGTTAATCCTCACCCCATGTGCTTCATCTCCTGTAGACTCATCATTCTTCTCAGTGCCCAGCACTTTATCATCACCTTCAATCTTGACTATCACCCCAACCCCATCTCACCAAACCAATCACCAATCTAACTCACATACCCCACCCCACATCACACCAATGACAACTCAGTACATGATGCCCACATGAGGTGACAGAACCGCACTGAAATTTGACCTGAAGTGCCCTCATGACCTCTGACAATATTTTGAAGATCTCAAATTCCACTTTGATCTCACACAAATTCAAGATAATCAAACACATAAAATTCATGTGTGATGCTATGTCGATGTAGACATCCAGGACCTCTGGGTGATGCTGCTGACATATAAAGATACCGCTAAAACATATGAAGACTTCAAAGCAGAGATCTACAAATAATACCCTGGGTCTGAAGTCACTCAGAAGTGGACCCATGCAGATTTATCATTCCTCATACAAGAACATAGACTCTTGGGTATGCAGTTGCTAGGTGACTTTGCTGACTACCACCACCAGTTTGTAGTCATTGTGGGTTTCCTGCGGAGCACCCAGCAACTCTCAGAATATGAGCAGGGTAACTGCTATGCTGAAGGCTTCCCACCTGGTCTGTGGGAATGCATCACTCTACATTTACAGATAGTCCTACCACAACATGATTGTGAAAATTCATATCTGCTCAAGGACATAGAGGCAGCAGCACACTATGTGCTTCATGACACAACATCAGCAATTCATGCAACAGGCCCAACACCATCTGCAATTACTTCTACTACTTCACCACCTGCTACTAACATTAAAATAGAACCACCAAGAGTACCAGATATGGACACTTGGGCTCAGGTGATCACCAGAGCACTTGAGTCCCAATGCATGACACATCCACAATAACAAGGGATCACACCACCACACAAAAATGGTAATGTGTGCAATTTCTGTGGCAAGACAAATCACTATATTCATGAATGCTTGGTTGTCAATGACTACATCATGCAGGGTAAAATTAGCCATAACACTGATGGAAAGGTTGTTCTACTGACAGGAATCTTTGTGCCTGTTACAAGGCACTTGCTTTGGCACCTCATAACGCATTTTTTCTTTTTTCTTTTATCTTACTTACTAGTAAAGTGTAGTATTATTACTACAAGTGTGAGCTTAGCTCCACTTTACTTAGTAAGGACTCATATTTCCTTTCTCTTTTATAGTACTTAAGTATTTACATACTTAAGTGTGAGCTTAGCTCCAGGTACTATACTAGACTTATCTTTTTCTCTTTATCTTTCTTTATTTATTATAACATTTACTTGCTAAGGACTATTACTATACAATTAGCAAGGACTCCTTTTTCTCGTTCTTATTTACCTATGTTTATCTCAGTTCGTTTCGCGCTTGTGGCTGAGCCACTTACATCACATGGACGCATACTTACTGCACTTTACTGCGCACATTTGTTTACTTACTGCGCTTTACTGCGTAACTATACTATAGTTAGATCACTAGTCTTATATAAATAGTTGACAAACTGGCGGTCTTAAACCCCAGTCTTGTCAACTTCGCAATCTAGGGATTCTCCTCTTACTGCGCTTGATCAAAACTCGCTTCTCTCTAAAGAACTAAGTCTAAAAGTCATTAAGACGTTTTACGCTAAAGTCAAACTGGATTCTCGTATCGTTATTGGTGGAATCATCCTCATAACCATCTCATTAATCCCACTCTTCATCATCATCCGGAATCTCTATTACGTTCATCAAGCCAATATCCAAACCTTGGTTACCAGGAGTAACATTCTAGACCTTCCCTAAGACCGTCCAATAGGCCGTTCTTAGCAGTGCCTAGGGGCATCACTGGAAGATGGTTGCGTGACTGTGTCAATGAGTGGCACCACCAAAATCCAGGAAATGTCAGCACCAGTCAAATGATGCTAGATGTGCAGGTGACAAACAGCCATGATTTCAATAACAAGGGCACCAGTTCATATCAGCTGTTGAAGGATGAGCGCATCACAAATCTTGAACACAAGTTGTATAACTTGTGTCATGCACAGGTACCCTTCCAGCCTACCATCAGGACACAAAGGCAGTGCACAGAAGAGAATTCTGTGTCAGNNNACAACTCTTGCAATGCACCTGAGGTACCTCCATCTTGTCAATCTAACTCACATGCACCACAGGTGACTCAGGAGTCAACACCTCCTCAGGCTGAGACTACTCAGTCAGCAACCCAAAATGACAACAGTCCACCTATTCACCCTTTTGCCCAGGCTCAAGATGGGACCATCCCCACACCTGTGTCCATCAATTCTGCACCACCACATGTCATGCCTATACAGAGAAGACCTGACAATGCATACCATGTAGATCCACCGATTCATGACAAAGCCCATGCAGCAGAAGTATTCCAATGTGCTATGGAAACACTGATCACTATCACCCATCGTCAGCTCTACTCTATCACCCCAGAGGTCCACTACCAAGCTCAAGAGGTGATGACAGTGAAGAAAGTTCCCATTAATATGGTCCCCACAGCCATGGCAAACTATGTGGAGGAGGATGATGACAAAAATGACATCATCAATAGCTACACTCAGACCATCTCTGACGAAAAGGTTTGTCACCTAGCACATGATATGCCATGCAAATTTGAAGAAGCAGTCACATCTAGTTGGCATGGCAAGCCAATCATCATCCCTGACCCATATGAAGCATACCTGTGCAAGTTTCCACCTGGCCAGCTGCCAGACTCGCTCATAGTTGCAAAAGAGTCAGTGTTGCTGCATTCCATATTGCCATTGGTCAACAACAATCAACAAATTGAAAGCATAATTGATCCAGGGTGCCAAGTAATTGTGATGCCAGAAGAGGTTTTCCATTTGCTAGGACTAATTTATGACCCAAGTGTGGTCCTAAATATGCAGTCAGCGAATGGTGAAGTTGACAGGTCACTTGGCCTCACCTGTAATGTTCCATTTTTATTCAAAGATATCACATTATATTTGCAGGTTCACATCATCTGCAGTCCAGCCTACAACATCCTACTTGGGCAACCATTTGATGTATTAATGTGAAGCATCATGCACAACTTTGGTAACAAGGATCAGACAATCACAATCCATGATCCTAACACAGGGTCATTGGTGACTGTGCCTAGTTCCAGTTTTGCCAAAAGGAAGTATCAGGTTTTTGTGATTTGAGGATCTGACCATGTGTCAGGGAGATCATGAAAATAGCGACACGTTTAGTTGCACCAATCCCATTCCCATTTTTCACCTTTACACTGCAAATCCCACTACATCTACACTTCCAGCTTCCAATTCTCTTGATTCTTCAGACTCCACTGTTGCCATGTACAGGAAGAGAAAGTACAAGCCAGTAGCAAAGAAAGTATGCCCAGTTATGACTGATCTCCCATTGCACTTTTGTATTATTCACAATATATGCAGTGACATGCTTGCATCAATTCCTATACTTTTACACAATCCCCCACCATTTATTCCAGTTGGACACTATACTAACAAACAAAGAGATATCATAGACAGAGCACACAAAGGTGACTTCCTATGGCCCACTGAGCATGATCTCATGCATCACTTTATGTGTTTGCAGCACTTGGGTTTTGCATGGGATGACTCCAAGTGAGGACATTTCCAGGAAGACTTCTTCCTGCCCATCGAAATCCCTGTCACAGAACATAAATCTTGGGTACAGTGCAACATTCCCATTCCACCAGGTATCTATGACAAAGTATGTCACCTTATTACCAAAAAGATCATGGCTGGTGTCTACAAGCCATCCAACTCATCATACCAATCTCACTGGTTGTGCATCATCAAAAAGGATGGTACCAGTCTTCAGATTGTGCAGTCTTGAGCCACTCAATGTGGTGATGATCCAACACTCTGGCATACCCCCATTCACAGACCTTCTCACCAAACAATTCACAGGTTGTGTTTGTGGTGTGACGTTGGACCTATATGTTGGCTACAACAAGTGATCACTCATGGAATCGTCACAAGATCTAACTACATTCCAGTCACTGTTTGGCGCATTGCATCTCATCACCCTTCTGATGGGGTGGACGAATTCCATTCCTATCTTTCACAAAGACATTACTCATATTCTACAATCTGAAATTCCACATGTCACAGTACCATTTATCAACAACATACCAGTGAAAGGTCCTGACACCAATTACCATGACACTGATGGTAAATATGAAACAATTCCACAGAATCCCAGCATCAGATGCTTCCCTTGGGAACATTTCCAAAATCTTAACCATGTAGTCCAGCAAATGAAGTATGCTGGGGGCACATTCTCAGGACACAAGACAGTGCTCTGTGCACTGGACTTCAACATTGTGGGACACCACTGTACTCCAGAAGGTCATATTCCTAAGGAATCACATGTCACAAAAATATCCAATTGGGGTCCTTGTCACAACCTCTCAGACATTCATGCATTCCTCAGTACTGTTGGTGTGCTTCATATCTTTATTCGCAATCTTGCACATCATGCTCACACTCTCACCATGCTCACTTGTAAGCTCCAACCCTTCACCTTCAGTCCAGAGCAGTTAGCAGTGCAGGAAGATCTCAAACAAGCTGTTCTTTTGTCTCCTGCACTGAGACCCATCAATTATCATTCACCCATGCTGGTTATCCTTTCCATCGACACCTCATATATCACAGTCAGCTTCATCCTCAGCCAAGAAGATTCAGAAAACAATGGGTGACACTATTTTGCACGTTTCAGCTCAATAACACTTAACAATTGGGAGTCACACTTTTCATAAGCAAAACTCAAGATATATGGCTTATTCCATGCCCTGTGCACCTTGAAGCTCTACCTCATGGGTGTTCAAAACCTCTTCATCAAAGTTGATGCCTGATACATAAAAGGCATGCTAACCAATCCAGATCTTGTGCCTTCTGTGAGCATCAATAGGTTGATTATTGGCATCCTTGCATTTCACTTCATGCTAGTGCACATACCCAGTGCAGTCCATGGTCCAGATGGACTGTCACAACGACCCTCACAGCCCAGTGATCAGCCAGAGGACAATGATGAAGAAGAATTCAATGATTGGATCGATTGCTTTTACAGTTTCATACATATTATTAACCCACCATTTCTGCATCTCCACACTACTTCTCAATTCCTCACCATGTTAGCTAACAGTATACCAGAAACCCCAACAGCAGGTGAGACAGTATCACAACCAGATAACAAACATGTGCCTGTGGCACTGATTCTGCGAAACACTGCAGTGCTGCAACAGGACAAGCAGCTTCTCACTGTTCACACATGGCTGGACAACTTACAGTGCCCTGTTGATATTGATAATGCACAGTATGCAAGATTTGTGTGCTATTGTACTGAATTTTTCGTGGTCACAGGACAGCTCTGGCAAAAAGACCTGCATGGCCAGTACAAAGCAGTCCTCTTCTACAAGGAGCAATTACCTATTCTGCAGTCTGTGCACAATAATATCAGCCATCAGGGTATTTATGCAATGCATGCATTAATTCATGAACATTTCGGGTGGCCTCAATTGCCACAAGATGTCACCTGGTTTGTGTGGATGTTGTCAGGATGCGTTATTTTTCTTTCATTTTTATGATTTTCTTTTGTCTTATCACTCAAGATCTATGTTACATCTTATCTTATCTGATTAGATCTTTCATGATAATCTATGACTCATTCATCATTCATTGTTGGACTGCTTACTCATTACTTATGACACATATTCTCACAGACACTTACAAACATTCTCACACTGACTGTGCAATGCTGCGCATTACTTACTGATCATTCTCACACATGCTGTGCATGACATCATGCTATCCCCATTTCTATACTTCAAATGCCTGCCCTACAGTGACATACACGGTCTGTGTGCACAAGCATTTACTATATATACTGTACTTCATAGTGTACTTGTTCTTTAGCTTAGTACTTCTGGGATATCTGCTTCATAGCAAGTTAGTCCTTGATAATACTATCATCCCTTCTCCCTTTCCTCCTCACTAAGTCTACTGTGTGACCTCACTAGTAGCGTTGGCCTCACAGATGTGCCATCTCTGCCAACTGCAGCAGATTAGAAATGTCTTGCTGCCTCCAATGGTTGTGACACCAGCACCCTTATTCACCAAAATGTACATGGATTCCATGCACATGCCTCCATCAGGTGGATATAAGTATATTACACAAGGTTGTTGCTCACTCACACATTACCCAGAGTTTCACATGTTGTGCTCTGAGATGGCTAAATCCCTCAGCAACTGGATATTCGAAGATATTCTGTTGCTGGGGAGTGCTGACAGACATTGTGTCAGACAATGGCATGCTGTATGTCAAAGTGCTCAATTATTTGGTGCAGTGGTATCACATTCGACATATTCACATTTCTGGTTACAATTCACATGCCAATGGCATTGTTGAGCATCCACATTTTGATGTACACCAGGCATTGTTCAAGGCTGCAGATGGCAACCAGTTGAAATGGTCTCATGTTGCATACTCAGTGTTTTGGGCTGACTGCATTACAATTCATAGGTGCATGGGGTGTTCCCCTTATTTTGCAGTTACTGGCACTCATCCTATCCTACCCTTTGATATCACTGAAGCAACATATCTTGTCCCACCACCTGATTCTGTTCTATCCACTACTGACCTTATCTCTTGAAGAGTGATCATGCTTCAGAAATGACAAGAGCATCTAACTGACCTACACTCGACAGTATTCAAAGTGCGATGAGAAGCTGCAGCCCAATTTGAACATGAATTTGACACAACTATCCACAACTTTGACTTCCAGCATGGTGCACTCATCCTTATCCACCATACTGCTATAGAAAAAGCATTAAACTGCAAGATGTGCCCTCACTACCTTGGGCCTCTTGTTGTGCTCTCACATCATCCCCTATTTTGCACAACAGGTGATTCTCTTGCCTCCACTCAACAACCTCATCAACTGTGAAACACAGGCCATAAGCACAGAGGGAACTGAGAATAGTTCTTATTCTTGTACTACAGCACTACAGTCTACTTATAGTATCTGTTGTAGTGCACGGACCATCAATGGAAAGTAATAGTACGTGTGTATGTCTGTGTGTGAATGTGGAAGTGTGTGTACAGTAAGAGAACCCATAGAGGAAGGAGACCATTAGTAAGCTAGGAGCATCAACATCAACATCACAGCAGATTGTCTCCATCAACTGGAGTCTACTACATTAGATGACATTGAGGAGCAAGTCATCAACTGTGACTAGAAACATGTCTCCTTTATTTTCTTTCCCTCTTTACTTATTTCCTATCCAGTTTTTCTTTTCATGTGCCCACAAGTCTCACACATGTCCCTTTGCTTTCACCCTCTTGTTTTATTTTGCAGAATTCTAAATGTACAAGGCAACAACAACAATGCATGCATGGTGACCATTACTCCCACTCCTTTCCCTTGCCTTTCGACCCTGCCACCTTACAATGCATTGCACTATGTTCCAGGCTCCACCACTCTTGCTCTGTGAGTTGCACATGTATGATTTGGATCTTGGCCTCCAGCAGGTGCATGGACCAGTTGATGGAGAGACGCTGCAGCCCCAGCTCAGCATACCGCATCTTGTACCAGTGAAGGGCCCCCCAGTTCACAGCTTCCATTGTGTCACTGTTTTGGTAGTTGAGTTGCAGCAGGGCCATCAGGAAGCTGAGGCCCATGTACATGCCCACCTCTGGTAGGGGCACCTCAGACTCAGATCAAGCACATGTGATGGAGCAACTAGGCCCAGCTGCCTCACTGCTACCTTGTATGAAGAGCAGTGTCAGGGACAGCAGTTCTGTGACTAGCTGATTAGTGTCCATCATGCTGTGCCAAGTCAGGGACTTACCTACTATGACTGGCCAGTCCAGCTGTTCCACAAATTCATGGTGTTGCCACTGTCACACACACCTCATGCATCGCCCCACCCACTCATACCACCTGCACTTGCTATCTGCATGTTGGCAGTGGCTGCAAGGCTTCTTCACCTGAGAAGTGTCAATAATGCTGAGGAGACATTGTAGAGGGGGTATATACCTGCCGCATTGGCCCCACATCCATCTGCTTCTGCCCTTGCTGCTTTGTTGCACCAGTGACTGTCTTTGGGGTCATTGTGCCTGTGCACATGCATTTTCGTTGACACAGTGTGGTGTCTTCATCTGCATCTTCCACACCACATTTCAATGCAGTAGATGCAGTTGAACCAGTCAGTTCCACCATGTCCTCCCTGGCTTCACCCTTGTCATCATTGCCATCCTCATCATTGTCATCCTCTTCATCATCACCATCCTCATTGTTGGCTGGCTCAAGGGGCACAGATTTTTTGCCTTTGGCTGCTCACTGGGTCACTGCACATGCCTTGATGCCTGACTCTTGTATCTGTGCCTAGCCATGCTTTGGTGGGGGCAACATGACCTTGGCCTTCTGCCTGTGCATTCTGCTTCCTGCCTGCTGCATTGCCCATTCAACTTGCAGTGGGGTCAGGTGTTCTGTGGTCACAAGTGATGTATCTGCCTCACATTCTGCCTCATTCCACACTGTCTGCTCTGCCTGCACACAATCCTCAGCCTCATGTCACTCAGCAGCCTCACACTCAGCCAGCTCCCATGCCTCCCACTCCATGCATTCTCATCCCTCATGCTCAGCCAGCTCCCACATCTCCCACTCTATGTGTTCTTGCACCTCACACTCAGCCAGCTCCCATGTCTCCCACTCTGTGTGTTCTCATGCCTCACACTCCACACACTCTTGCACCTTGTGCTCTGTGGGTTCTTGTGCCTCACATGCCTCGCATTCCCACTCGGCAGCTTCCTCAAGCTCCAGCTCACACTCAAGTGCCTCATCAGCCTGCCTGGCCCATTCCATAATCTGTGCCAGTGGCAGGAATTCCCATGCCCAGCTGACCCAGCTTGCTTCTGCAACAGGTGCCAAGACGCTATGCACACCTTCTACAAAGAAGGTGGCATCAGCTTCCGAGCTGCCACACTGCTGGTGTTGCCCCTGTGCATCAACAATGAGTATAGTGTGCCCCTGTGCCCATCTGCATTATGTACCAAGAGGTGCCCTGTGCCCACCATCCATGATCAATATGCCTCCTTGGGCAGCCCTTCACCCTGTGGCCACTCATTGAGCATTATATGCACACATGCTCACAAATGCAAAAGTGTGCAGTCAGTGGTGGTGGCAGTGATAGATGGTGTGCAGGACATGTTGGTGGATGGGTGGTGGCTGAAGGAGATGGTGTTGATGAAGCTTATCAATGGCAGTAACTTCCATTGCACTCCTTGGTTTAGGGCAGGAGTACCTGTGCCTTCACACTTGCTGTGTGTCTTTTCATCCTCCTTCCACATTTTTTTTGCTCCCTTTTGCATTTACTATTTTTCTCATCTTTTCTTGCTTTCTCTCACTGACATCAAAAAAAAAAACCCCCCCAACTCTGTTCTCCTCATCCTTCACACCCTTTTACTCTCTACTGCCATATTCCTGCTTTATTTCACCTTTCCCTATTTCCTCTATGGCCAGGACTTTCTTCTCATTTCTTATTGTTTCTCTCTCCTCCTTTCATCTCTCAAAGCTCCAGACTTCAAAAAAAAAAATCACTCTCATCTACTCTTGTCTCTTTTCTTTTCCATCTCTGTACCCCTGCTCTGATTTGGCCACTCATTCCTATTGCTGCACTCCAGTATCCCTCCCATTCACTCATTCCTGTGTCATGTCTATGCTCACCATTCCCCCACACCCTGTCCTTGCCCAGTCGCATTCTACCCCTTTTCTGATGTCAGCCCCCCACATTCACACACTGCATATCCTGTCCCCACCCATCCATGTTGTGCCTTGCTGCACCTTGGAGAGCATCTCTATACTCACCTATCTATCCACCCCCTGCCACTCATCCTCATCCACTCATTCATTTGCTATGCCTGCACCCTCACCCCACAAGTCATCCCTGCTGGCTGTGTCTTGTGTCCAGTTGCATTGACTGCGGACAGTCAAGATTTCAGTTGGGAGGAGATGATGAGCATCACACACATGTAAAGCCAGAAAACGACCATCAGTGACATCAGGTGAACACAGCATGACAATCAGCCATAGCCACATCAATCGCACATTTGTTTAGGCATCAGACTATAGGACTGGGGTTGGCTGATGAGGAGCAGGATTGATGAGCTGTACAGGCTGAGATGCAGTCCACAGAGCCATGAGTCACAAAGTCAGCAATTGGTGCAATCAATGCCTTTCCTATTTCGCTCATCCATATCACACCCAGACTCCACTTCACTTTATGATTGACCCTGTACTGTAAATTTTCTGTGTTTTGTTGTGCTCCAGCCTTGGAGCTAGACTTGTATTTAGATAGTGCATCATCTGTCAGAAAAGACCAGATTCCCCCCACCCACAATTTGACTTCTCCTCTCCATCCAAGCTCCAAGTGAAGAAGCATGCCCTGTTACAAGGCACTTGCTTTGGCACCTCGTAACAGTTTTCTTTTTCTTTTTCTTTTTTTCTTACTTTTTCTTTTATCTTACTTACTAGTAAAGTGTAGTATTATTACTACAAGTGTGAGCATAGCTCCACTTTACTTAGTAAGGACTCTCCTCTTTCTTTTCTCTTTTATAGTACTTAAGTATTTACATACTTAAGTGTGAGCATAGCTCCAGGTACTATATTAGACTTATCTTTTCTCTTTATCTTTCTTTTATTTATTATAACATTTACTTGCTAAGGACTATTACTATACAATTAGCAAGGACTCTTTTCCTCGTCATTATTTATCTTTGTTTATCTCATGTTCATTTCGCGCTTGTGGCTGAGCCACTTATATCACATGGATGTGTACTTACTGCGCTTTACTGCGCAACTTTACTATAGTTAGATCGCTAGTTTTGTATAAATAGTTGACAGACTGGTGGTCTTAAACCCCAGTCTTGTCAACTTCACAATCTAGGGATTCTCCTATACTGCGCTTGATCTAAGCTCTCTACAATATCACTTCACTCTCTAAGAGAACTAAAGTCTAAGAACTCTAAGTCACTAAAGCATCACTAAGACATCTTACACTCATCACTCTGGATCCTCGTATCATTATTGGTGGAATTATCCTCATAACTATATCATTGATCCCACTCTTCATCGTCATCAGGAACCTCTATTACGTTCATCAAACTCATATCCAAACCTTGGTTACCAGGAGTAACATTATAGACCTTCCCTAAGACTGTCCAATAGGCCACTCTTAGCATGCCCTAATCTTCCCTCCATGTTTCCCATTTACAAAGAAATAGCACATTCTTCATAGGTTGCATCTATTTTGCATTGCCTTCTTCTTTGCATTGTGTCCAGTTGCGTTCTCCATTGTGTTGCATCCAGTTGCATTCTCCATTGCATTGCATCAATTCTCCATTGTATTGAGTTCTTTATCATGTCCTCCCTCAAGTTGCATTCTCTATTGTGTTGCATTTTCCTTATCTCACCATATCACCCATTTGTTATGAGAATTGCATTCCCTTTTGTCATCCTAGTTGTGTCACACTATTGCCCTTAACTACAAAAACTCCTTTTACCTTGGTGTCTAGAGAATCTTACAACTCATACCCTCCAGCATTGTTGTGGTTGTGGTTGATTTCTCCCTTCAGCCTGGCACAGCACATATCAATGGTACAGTACAGGTTACTGTATTATGGTGATGTGTACTGTGGGCATATAAGAGAGGAATCTATAATCACAACCACAGCAGATGCTGAAGTGTGCAAGCCATAAGATCCCCTAGACACCAATAGAAAGAGAGTTAGTAGATTAGGGCAAGAGACACAATAACATGACATGACTGGGCAACAATACTGAGATATGATGGAAACACAGCACAACAATGGCAATGATGGAGACACATAATGCAACACAATGCAATAGAGAATGCAATGGAGAATGCAGAGAACACAAAAGAGAATGCAATGCAATAGAGAATGTAATGCAACATGATAGACACTCAGCAAGATTGATAACACAACTTACAGGGTGCACACTTTCACCTTGAGACTCTGATGGGAGAGGGGAAAACAAATTGTGGGTGGGGGAAATCTGGTCTTTTTCCAACAGACGATGCTCTATCTAAATACAGGTCTAGCTCCAAGGCTGGAGCACAACAAATCACAACAGAAAATTTACAGTGCAGGGGTAGATCATGAGGATATTTGAAATGAAGTGGAGTCTGGATGTGAGCAAATAAAGTATCATACTATATTGGATGAGCAAAAGAAGAATAGCACCAATCACACCAAATGCTGACTTCACAACTCATGCCTCCATGGTTATTTTGACAGGTCCAGACCACACCTTGGCCTATTTGTCCTATCCCTTGTTGGCTGACCCAGTATTGTTTTCTGACACATATGCAATTGAGCAATTGGAGCAACAGTGGGTGATTGTCACATGCAGCACGTTAATGTCACTGTGTTCACCTGGTATTGATGATGGTCGTTTTCCAGCTTTACATGTGTGTGATGTTCATCAACAGTAGCCATATACCGTACATGTATGGTTATGGTTGGCAGCCCTAGGCGTCACTTCTTTGTCAACACACCAAGTGCATGGTCCCTTCCAAGTGGGGCATGATGGTGCAGGTGACATGGTTTGCACTGCCTTGTTAGGGCAGTCATGCACCACATGACTGGGTTTTTGGCAGGTGAAGCAGCTGCCAGAGTCAAGAAGGCATTTTCACTCATTGGCTGTGAGTTTCACAATGCATGGCATGGTTACACAATCGACATCCATTGCATTGGGGTCTCAGGTGGTATGGAGTCCACTGAAGGTGGTTACAGAGGTGGTTGAGTACGTACACTCCATACATATCCATGCATTGAATTGCAATGCCATCTTGGCCCACTTATCGAAAGTTGTCAGCATGTTGGCCATCATATAAATACAGTCTGAAATGTTTTTATTGAGTCCTAGTTGATAGAAGGTGCAGAGTGTGGTGTCATCTTTGATTTCAGCATCAGCCACCAAGATTCGGAATTGTGCAGTGTATGTGTTGGCTGAGAAGGTTTTTTTGCTTGAATTGTTGTAGTTCCACTGTTGTGTGTACCTTGCACTGGGTGTCTTTGAATGCTAAGTCAAGTTCTTTGCTGAACTTGGCAAAGGTGGGGCATCCACTATGGTAAGTGTCTTTGATGTAATGATCATGCCAGGCAAGTGCAGTCCCCTTCTGCATGAAAGATAGGATGCACATGATTTGCTTCTGTTCATCCATAAGATCTATGCTATCAATGTAGAGGGTACAGGAATTTATGAAGGCACAATATTTGGTTTTGTCTCCATCATAAATTTCTGGTTTGGCAGGTTTGAAAGAAGACTTTGTTGTAGACATCATGATCAAGGTGGCTGAGGGCATGGCAGGGGTGTGTGAAGTGAATGGAACAGGTGGAGGGTGTTGGAGTTAAGGTCAAATGCCTGACCCTGTACATGTGCTACTACTGTGAACATGGCAGTGTGCAGTGCAGTGGTTGACTAGGCCTGGGTCACTCCAATCAAGGAGGATGGAATGGTGATGGTGGGCAGAAGCTGGGCAGGAGCCCAAGTAGAAGTAAAAGCACTAGCATTGATGCAAAGTAAAAGTCGTAGAGAGTGAGTAAAGTGTCCATTGCTAGTGGAGAGGGTGAGAAACCGACTGACTATCTATGTCCCTTTTTACAGTACTTATATACTATAGAGGCCGGCACACAGACCACACTGATGTAAGTGAGCTTGGGGCACGGGTATCTAGAGTGGAGAGCAAATCACATCAACAACTACTCTTCATAACAGAGCTACAATACTTTCATAGCAGAGTTACAACTCTACAGTAGTCATGACAGCTCCACATCATGCTAATAGCACTTCACTTAGACAAGGCCTGGTAGCTCAGTGGTTAGAGCACCCACCTGGAGTAAGGGAGGTCCTTGGTTCAAACCCAAGCCAAGTCACTATTGTGCTTTCTAACAGAGGGGTTAGATGTTGTAGCAGGCTAGGGCAGACAATAGTGAATGTGAAACACAGGCCATACACAGTAGGGGAACTAGAATAGTTCTTATTCTTATGTGATGGCACTACAGTCTACTTATAGTATCTACTGTAGTGCACAGACCATAATCTATGTGGAGGTTGAATGTGTGTATCCATGTATGTGCGAGTTGAAGTATGTGTACAGTAGTAAGACGAAAGAGGAAGGAGTAAGTTAGTAAGCAAGTGACGTCAACACCCCCCCTTACTGGGAATACACTCAATGAGACCAAGATTAGAGCGGTGAGAAGCAAAAAGAGGAAGAGAAAGGGATTTAGTGAGAATGTCAGCAACGACTTGTAAAGAAGGAAGATGGTGTACGGAGATGGCTTTGGAAGCAATGCAGTTGTGGATGAAGTGATGTCATATGTCAATGTGCTTTGTCCCCTGAGTGACTACAGGATTCGTTGCTATGTCGATGGCTCCTTTGTTATCCCCATACAACAGTAATGATGAAGGAAAGGCAAAACCTATCTCTTGTAGAAGAGAGCGCAACCACAGCCCTTGAGCAGCAGTTTGTGAGAGCGACATGTACTCTGCCTCTGTGGAGGAAAGAGATACTGTGTGCTGCTTTCATGATGACCATGTGATGGCTCCTCCTCCGAGTAGAAAGACATACACTCCTACGGATTTCCTATCATCTTTGTCCACTGCCCAGTCAGAGTCTGAGTATCCAACGATACCAGTGTCAGCTTTCCCCCCATAGCATAAATGATAATGGATGGTGCCTTTGAGGTAGTGAAGGATGTGACGTGCCAGGATGAGATGTGAGGGGAGAGGGTTGGAGAGGAACTGCGAGAGCTTCATGACTGCAAAGGCAATGTCTGAGCACGATACTATAGCGGCATACAGAAGTGACCCAATTAATTGTTGGTACTCTGACCGAAGGGAGTGATTGGCGGTGTAATCAATGTCTGCCTTTGTCGGAGTTGCCACAGGAGGTAGTGGTGTGAGGGTGGCATTGCAATCGTCAAGGTGGAATTGGTCCAGCAGGTCACTAATGTATGCTTCCTGGTCGATCTGTAGGGAGCGGTTGTCTCTATTGTGAGTGACATGTAGATTAAGATACGACTTAATTTCCCCTAAGTCGGTCATCTGGAAGAGTGCTTGTAGCTGCCTCTTGCACACTTCTACTTCAGCTAGGGAACCTCCAAGGATGGTGATGTCGTCGACATAGAGAACAATGATGAGCGGTTTGGAGGAGGCTGTGGAGATGTAGATCCCAGAGTCTGAGTATGTGCAGGTAAAGGACATGCCAAGCAGTGACCCATGCATTTTGTGATGCCATTGCCGTGATGCCTGTTTTAGCCCATAGATCGCTTTTGACAGGTGACAGACCTTTCCTTCAGAACCAGGAGTGACGAAGCCCTGGGGTTGTTCCATGTATATTTCCTCATCAAGTTCCCCATTGAGAAATGCCAACTTAACCTTAACGTCCATGGAATGTACTTCCCAGTCTTCCAATGCAGCTATCCCAAGGAGAGTGCACAGGGACTCGAAGCGGGCAACCAGAGAGAAGGTCTCATTGTAGTCTATGCCGTGAATCTGTGTGAACCCTTTTGCAACTAGGTGAGCTTTGTACCATCTGTCCACTTTATGCTTAAAGACCCATTTGTTCCCGATGATGTTGTGTCCTGGTGGAGGGTCAACCAGTGACCAGGTCTGAAGTTTATTGAGGGAGGACAGTTCTTCTTCACAGGCTGCTTGCCATGCATCGGAGTCGTGACTGGATAGAGCCTGTTTCAGGGTTAAAGGGTCATGTGATAGAGTGTGAGAGAGGATGGTGGAAAGCGAAGGTGTGCCATGGGGCATCGTGAAAACGTCGTCACCATCGTCAGAAAGCCCACCCTCGCTGAGAATGTCAACAAACTCGCGTGGGCCATAGGCACTATCCTGGAAACGGGTTGGTCAACGAGTGACTCGTTGAGAGTGACAAGGTATGGGGTAATTCTCGTTGATGAGGCGAGTGGGCAGGGCCTGACAACTCAGTGAGGCAGATGTGGCCCCATGCCAGGGAGGTGAGTCTGGTGGACCAATGTTGTGTTCGCGATGGAGGTGAGTCTGGCAGACCAACATCGTGTTCACGATGGAGGGACCGATGAGCACGAACACATGGAGGCAGAGAGGCAGGAGCTGCAGCACGAGGAGGAGTGACAGGGTCTCACTGAGCGGGCACGGGTGCGAAGGCTAGCCCCACAGGGGGAGCCACCAGCGGAGCAGGAGGTTCAGGCACCTGAGGTGCATCGTCAGGTTTGCCACCGGGGATAGGCTGATCAACCACAGGTGGTACTATACCGAGGTCCCCACCATGGTCATCGTTGTAAGAGTCATCGTCATCGCTGCTGCCATCATCAGAGTCGGTGGAGCTGTCATCAGATGGTGGTGGCAGGGGAAGTGGAAAGACATCGAGCACAGTGGGTGCAGAGGTGGTGACAAGAGCTGGAAAGACATCTTCCTCAAAAACGGCGTCTCTGCTCACAACACGATGGTTAGACATCTTGTCCCAGAAAACCCACCCTTTGGTGCCGGTTTCATACCCTACAAAGGTGAGGGGACGAGATTTCAGCTCCAACTTGGTGCACTGATGAGTGGGGTACTGGACCCATGCCTTGCACCCAAAAACATGGAGATGCAAGACATCTGGAGGTGAGGACACTGGTAGCCATAACAAGTGGGGAGTGCTCCAGCGCAGACAGCATGTTGGCGAAAGGTTATAGGTGTGTACGGCTGTTCGTACTGCACATTCCCAGAACCCTGCAGATAATCCAGTGTGGTGAAGGAGGCTAAGGGAGCAGTTGAGGATGGAGCGATTCCAGTGTTCGGCCCAACCATTCTGTTGAGGAGAGTAAGGCACGGTGAGTTGATGTTCAACCCCATGGTCGTGCAGGAGATTGGAAACTGAAGTGGCCATATACTCCCCCCCTCGATCCATATGCAAAGTGACCGGCCACCATCCAAAAAGCACATGCACATGAGTGAGGTAGTGCTGGAGTGCGTCCGAAAACTGGTCCTTGCGCTGGAGGAAGTACACAAGGCTGAAGCCCGAGAAATCGTCCAGGAACATAGCAAAGTATAGATACTGGGAGCCCAGCGAGGCAGTACCAATGGGACCGATGAGATTGGAGTGGACAAGCTCAAGGCAGGACATGGCCCAGGAACGAGAGATGTGGAAGGGGGAGCGTGGAAACTTCCCTAATAAACACCCGGAGCAGGGAGAGGTAGTGGAGGAGAGTGCAGGTGAAGAGAACCCTGTCAGTTGTGTTGGTGAGATACGACACACAACTTCTTCCGAAAGGTGACCTAACCATTTGTGCCAAGTATGGAGTGTAGGTTGTGTCATGGTGTGAAGAGAAGGAGCTGGTGACAGTGCTACCCAGTATGTGCCATTCTTGAGGTGACCAGAACTAAAGATGCGTCCGCCCTTGGAGATTTCGCATCGGTTGTCGTAATAGGAGATGTGGAAGCCAAGAGCATCTTGTTTGCTGACAGACAAAAAACAGCTCGATGCACTAGGAACATGTAGGACTCCTGCAAGGGACAGTCAGATCATAGAGCCATCTGGGAGTGTGTGTCTACGCAAGCAGGTACTGAGACCAAGACAGGCAATCAACGACCCATTACCGACTGTGACTGATCATCATGGCATGTCTGAGTACACATCAAAGTCTTCTTTGTGTGGTGAGATGTGGTCTGTGCATCCAGAATCAAGTATCCAGAGTCCCCCATCATAGTAGCAAGCATTGATGTTATCAGAGACAGGCATGGCAGACATGGTGTTCACAGAGCTAAGTACGTCGGATCCCACTCCTTTATTCCGCTCTTTGTCCTGCTTATCTAACTGTGCTTTGACATCTGCGGGCATTCCATGCAGGGCCCAGCAGGTGTCAACTGTATGATTGCAGCGTTTGCAATGAGAACAGAAGGATGCGTTACGACATCCAGTGCTGCTATGGTCAGTTGTGAAGGCTGCAAGCGTGGACCAAGGTTTAGTACATGCTTCTTCATCTAGGATGTGTCCGTGAATGTTGCCAATGGCTAGGTGAGCAATGTCTGAAGATGCAAGAAGGGTGGAGGAAAAGGAGCTCCATGATGGCAGTAACGCATGTAGGAGGAGAAAGCACATATTCTGCTTGCTAACTTCTACTCCAGAGGCAATCAGGTGGTCTTGAGCGATGATAAGAGTGTCGATCTGCGGAGTGAGGGGTGTTCCGATGTCAAATTTACTGGTAAAAAGGGCTTGGAAGTCAATGAAGGCCACTATTACGGTTTGTTTCCCATAGACTTCCTTGAGTCCTTCCCATGCGCAACGTGCGGTCATGCTTTCACTGGCTACCATGGCTGCTGGTTGTGGTCCACAGTGCATGGAGATGACTGCTTTTGCAACATCATTGTCATGGTTCCAGTTTTCGATCTGCTCGGCGTTGGTGACTGTTATGATGGGTATACCGCCTTCAACATCTTCTGTAGAGGTGATGGGAAGGATGGGAGCTTTCGAGATAGTGTACCAGATTCCCATAATGATGAGTGCAGACTTAACGATATTGGCCCATTGTTTGTAGTTGTCTGTCCCTTCCAGAGTGATGTTAATTTTTGGAATGGAGGCAGCATATGAGGGAGTTGTGAAGTGTGCCAGGATGATGGTCACAACGAGGTAGGTGTGTGAGTGGAGGATGGTGAAGATCAACACAGCAGTAAGTAGGAGTGAGACGCATATAGCCCGGGCAGGGCCCATAACCTGTGAAACACAGGCCATACGCAGTAGGGGAACTAGAATAGTTCTTATTCTTATGTGATGGCACTACAGTCTACTTATAGTATCTACTGTAGTGCACGGACCATAATCTATGTGGAGGTCGAACATGTGTATCCATGTATGTGTGAGTTGAAGTATGTGTACAGTAGTAAGACAAAAGAGGAAGGAGTAAGTTAGTAAGCAAGTGACATCAACAGTGAAGAGGTGACATGATTTGATTGCAATGTAGAGAACCACCAAGATACATAGGAGTGCAGACATGAGCTGCAAGTGATATAGGGGTGTGGCAAGAGTGGCTGCACACGATAGTGAGAGAAATAGATGCTGCAGGGCTGTATGTGAGAATAAGATGGTTGAATAGGAGTGGGGATACACTGATATGTGCTGTGCCAGGCTGAAGGGAGAAATCAACCACAACCACAACAATGCTGGAGGGTGCAAGTTGTAAGATTCTCTAGACACCAAGGAAAAGGGAGTTTTAGTAGTTAAGGGTGATAATGCGACACGATTAGGGCAACAGAAGGGGATGCAATTCCCGTAACAGACAGGCAATATGGCAAGATAAGGGGAACACAATGAAATGGAGAATTGATGCAACGCAATGGAGAACGCAACGCAATGGAGAATGCAATGGAACACAATGCAATGGAGAATGCAACTGGATGCAACGCAATGGTGAAGACAATGCAAAATAGGCATGACCTACAAAGAATGCTGATGTGTACTGGGCATGTATAAGAGAGGAATCTACAATCACAACCACAGTAAATGCTGAAGGGTGCAAGCTGTAAGATCCCCTAGACACCAATAGAGAGAGAGTTAGTAGATTAGGGCAAGATATGCAATAACACGATGTGACCAGGTGACAATATAGAGATACAGTGATATGTGCTGTGCTGGGCTGAAGGGGAAAAGTAACCACAACCACAGCAATTGCTGGAGGGTGCGAGCCATAAGGTTCTCTAGACACCAAAGTAGAGAGGATTAGTAGTTAAGGGCAATAGTGTGATTCGACTAGAGCTACTAGAGGAACGCGACTTGGGTAATAAACCGATGATATGATGCAATAAGATGGATGCAAAATGATGCAATAGAGAGCACGATAGAGAATCCAATGTAGTGGAAACAAAATGCAATGCAGTAGAGAATGCAATGCAGCGCAACACAATGGAGAACGCAATGGAGAACACAATGGAGAATGCTATGCAACGCAATGATAAACACGACTTATGAGGAACGCGCACTTTTCTCGATAATAAGACATGTGGAGGGAAGGTTGATACTCACTTTTTTTTTTTTCATTATCAACTCAGATGGGAGAAGAAGTTAAATCAAGGGTGGGGGGAATCTGGTCATTTCGACAGATGATGTGCTATCTAAATACAAGCCTAGCTCCAAGACTGGAGCACAACAAAACACAACAGAAAATTTACAGTGTAGGGTCGATCATAGGGATATCTATATTATTAGGGAAGCATGGTCGTTAGTTAAAAATTCCACGTGGTTTTTCTCGCTTACCTGACTCTGCTCCAATTGTGTGCGCGGCAGCATGGCACATGTGTGGCACAGTGTGCCAGTGCAGCCCAGCAGCACATCTGGCTTTTTT
>QLPN01000109.1:0-14396 GCA_003314395.1 Albatrellus ellisii
TACACCCATTCTCAAAAGCTCTGAAGAAGAAGAGGATGAAGTGCAAGTCAAGGAAGAAGCCGATGAAGATGAGGAGTTCCCTGGTGCATTTTTGACTTGTCCAGGATCTGCTTTCACCAGCTCATTGGGTGCAGAACCATCTACCTACAGGCAAGCTTTGGCACACTCCGATGCAAAGCAGTGGACACAAGCAGCTGAAGAAGAACTGGATGCTCACAGTCGCAATGGCACTTGGGAGCTTGTTACTCTGCCTCCCGGCTGAAAAGCCATTGGATGCAGATGGGTCTTCAAAGTCAAGAGGAATGCTGATGGCTCCATTGAGAGGTACAAGGCTAGACTCATTGCAAAGGGCTTCAGCCAGAGACCAGGCTTTGATTTCAATGAGACCTTTGCTCCTACAGCTAAGTTTGCAGCTATCAGGACTATTCTCGCCCTTGCTGGCTTACAGGACCTTCATCTCCACTCCATTGACATCTCTCATGCCTTCATCAATGGGGACCTAGACAAAGAAGTCTACATGCAGCAGCCCGAAGGCTTCACTCTGGGGAACAGTAACCAAGTGCTTCATCTTCAGAAATCCATCTATGGCTTGAAGCAAGCATCTTGTATGTGGTACCAGAAGTTGCAATCTGTCCTGATTGATCTAGGCTTCAAGTGTGTTAAAGTCGACTCTAGCATCTATGTCTTTAGCAAAGACAGTGTGCAGATCATTCTCCCGGTCTTTGTAGACGACATCACACTTGCCTCCAACTCCCTCAAAGCTATACAATCAGTCATTAAGCAGCTATCTTCACATTTCCATCTTAGGGATTTGGGAGCCACCTCTTTCTTGCTTGGGATACAGATCACTCAGGACCACTCAAAACACGCTATTTCACTTTGTCAATGCCAGTATATCTTGGACATACTCGAATGCTTTAGTATGCAAGATTGCAAGCCGGTCCTGACACCCATGCAGCCAGGACTTCGACTTTCAGCACAGATGTCTCCGAAGACTCCCCAAGGGGTTGTAGCTATGAAGGATGTTCCCTATGTGTCTGCTGTAGGTGCCCTGCTCTACCTTGCCACTGCTACTCGCCCCGACATCTCCCACACTGTTGTTGTTATATAAGGTTCTTCACCAACTCTCTCATCTTTTTCTTATCTCAAGATTTCCAGACTATATGTTACATCTTATCATATCTTTCTTTGTCCTCATGCATTTAGGTTCTAACTCCGCACATATACTGTACACACTCTTATAGTTCATACTCCGCATTTATGCGTACTATAAAAGAGTTCCCGGGTGGCACAACTGCTTTCTTCAGTTGCTCATCTCAGACTCTAGGTACTGTAACGTTACTCTTACTTTATTTACTCAGTTGCTCATCTCGGACTCTAGTCCCCCACTTATTGTGGTGTTTGTAGTGCTCCTCTGTTCTAATCACAAGTCACCTTGTATCGAAGTTTAACAGGTTATGGGCCTGTGAGGTGCACGCTAGATAGTGAGGTGACAACTGAAGTGAAGGGGGATTGACGAGGGAGGAGACAATACACCTTAGAGAAGAGTCATGCCGTATAGCGGATATCTCAGATGTATAAAGCTAAAGAACTATCTACTACATGAGAGTCCTTATATACTATAGGGATCGGCGCACAGACCATGTGCTGTCACTATAGGGCAGGTGTATGTAAATAAGATGCACAGCATTGCACTGCATCAGTAAGCGTCTGTGGGAATTGTAGTCATAATTGTACAGTAAGCGGTTCGATGACTAACTGGATATGTGTCATAGATAATCACGATAAGATCTACTAATGATCAGATAAGATGAGATAAGATATCTTATGTAGATCTTATGTGATAAGGATAAAAGAAATTGTAAAATGAAGAGAAAAATAAGTACGTTCTGACAGGGCCCTGTGCTCTTTTGACTTTGTGACTTCAATATCTCGACTTCCACGCATTCGATCCTCTTGAAATCTCGTATGGACCTCCATCTACACTGCGTCTATATCCAATACAAGTTTCAGCAAATTCACTTCACTGGTTCTCTTGCAATAGCATCGAAGTCTCAACTCCTGGAGTTAGAAATCATAGTGTTATCTCAACAACCTCTTGCACCATTGCTCCCAAACTTTGGCAAGACCTTTGCTAGCATCCTATCCACACGTATACCGAGTATCATTGCATTCACATCACTTGTGTTCATGTTATTAAGCCTTTATCGTGTCAACTCCTATTCACTATCATGGACTTCACTACTCACTTTGCTGGAACTGCTACAATGACTCCTCACACCTCCCTATCAACCAACACAGCCATTCCCCCTAGTCTCAACACTCTCTGGTGTGCTGATACTGGAGCCACCTCTCATATGACTCCACATCAACACTGGCTTCGGAATTACAGAACCCACAGAGTCCCCATTTGACTAGCAGATAACAACATTGTCTACTCTGCAGGGATAGGCTCAGTTGTGTTTGTTCCAGAGGTAGATGGTCAACAACTTCATCCCCTCGAGTTTACAAATGTCCTGCATGTCCCTGACCTTCGAAATAACCTCCTGTCTGTCTTGTTCCTCACTCGTTACAAGCAGTTCTCAGTTGTTATCTTGGAGACTGTCATGAACTTTCTTCGCAATGGCTCTGTTTTATTCACAGCTTCTGTGAATGACTCTAATGCTGCCTATCTGGAAGGCACCACTACTCCCACTCCACTTCCTGCAGTCAATTCTGCTCTATCTTCGTTGACTTTGCCTCTAGACACTTCACTATGGCATAGAAGACTCTGTCACCATCATTATGGAGGTATAGAGCGCATTTTGAAGCAGAATCTCGTCTCTGGGCTTGTTAAACTTCAATAGATAGTGACTCATGATTAGAACCAATGGAAGCTACAAACACCACACTAAGTGGGGGACTAGAGTCCGAGATGAGCAACTGAAGAAAGCAGTTGTGCCACCCAGGAACTCTTTTATAGGATGCGTGAATGTGGAGTCTGAACTATAAGAGTGTGTACAGTATATGTGTGGAGTTAGAACCTAAACACATCAGGACAAAGAAAGATATGATAAGATGTAACATAAAGTCTGGAAATCTTGAGATAAGAAAAGAAGATGAGAGTTGGTGAAGAACCTTGAATAACAACAGTCCCTCCTGATGAAACAACTCTCTAGCTTTGACACTAAGTCAATCCCATCATGCCCTGCAGCCTTGCAACTTTCTGGACACAGAGAGACTTGGTGAGCAAGTCAGCAACTTGATCTTCAGTAGGGACATAAACAGGAGTTAGAGTCCCTGCCTCGACTGCATCCCTAAGCCAAAAGTATCTCATGTCCAAGTGCTTCATCCTCCCATGATGCTCTGGATTCTTCGCCACAGAGAGAGCTGACTGGTTATCAATGAGAAAGGTACAGGGGCCTTTGACAGGGTAGCCCAGTTCCTGCAACAAGTTCCTCATCCACATCATCTCCTTGCCTGCTTCAACAGCTGCAATAAATTCTGCCTCTGTAGTTGAAAGAGCAACCAAGGACTGCAGCTTTGAACTCCAGCTAACAGCACCTGTCCCAATGCAAAGGACATAGCCTGAAGTCAACCTACTAGTGTCTGAGTCACCACCATGGTCTGCATCAGTGTAGGTGATGAAAGGCTGTCGAGATTGTGAAGGGGAAGGGGAGTAGGATAGCTTCAAGTCGACACTGCCCTTCAAATAGTGAAGTAAGTGCTTAACTGCCTTCCAGTGCTCCATTCCAGGGTTGTTGTTAAATCGACAGAGAGTGGAGACAGTATGGGAGATGTCGGGCCTGGTAGCAGTGGCAAGGTAGAGTAATGCACCCACAGCAGAAACATAGGGAATGTCCTTCATTGCAACAACTTCTTCAGGAGTCTTCGGAGATAGTGCTGCTGAAAGTCGAAGTCCTGGCTGCATCGGTGTAAGGACAGGCTTGCAATCTTGCATGCTGAAGCATTTGAGTATGTCCAAGATATACTGGCACTGACAGAGCGAAATGGTGCAATTTGGGTGATCCTGAGTGATTTCGATACCAAGAAGGAAAGAGGTGGGCCCTAAGTCTCAAAGGCGGAAATGTGAAGATAACTGCTTGATAACTGAATGAATGGCTTCGAGACTGTTAGAGGCAAGTGTGATATCATCTACAAAGACCGGCAGGATGATCTGCACAGAGTCCTTGCTGTAGACATAGATGCTAGAGTCAACTTGCACACATTTGAAGCCCATGTCAAGAAGGACAGACTGTAACTTCTGGTACCACATACGAGATGCTTGCTTCAAGCCATAGATAGATTTGCGAAGTCGAAGGACTTGGTTACTGCTCCCCAGAGTGAAGCCTTCAGGCTGCTGCATATAGACCTCTTCATCAAGATTGCCATTGATAAAGGCATGGGAGATGTCGATGGAATGGAGGTGTAGGTCATTAAGTCCTGCAAGGGCAAGAATGGTCCTGATAGCAGGAAACTTAGCTGTAGGAGCAAATGTTTCATTGAAGTCAAAACCGGGCCTTTGACTGAAGCCCTTTGCTACAAGTTGAGCCTTGTACCTCTCCACAGATCCATCAGCATTCCTTTTAACCTTGAAGACCCATCTACAACCAATAGCTTTCCAGCTGGGGGGGAGAGTAGTTAACTCCCAAGTCCCATTGCAACTGTGAGCATCAAGTTCTTCTTCAGCTGCTGTAGTCCACTGCTTTGTGTCAGAGTGTCCCAAAGCTTGCCTATAGGTAGAAGGCTCCGGGCCTAACGATGCTGCAAAGGCACAACCAGGATCTGTGAAAAATGCACCAGGAAACTCTTCATCTTTATCATCTTCCTGCTTAACTTGCACTTCATCTTCTTCTTCTTCTTCTTCTTCAGAGCTTTCAAGAATAGGTGTAGGCTCTCTATGCACCTTCCACCACTCTCCGGGAGCCTTCCTATCTCTAGTACCACAATGCAGAGGTGTAGCCCTAGGTGCAGGGGTAGCAGAAGGAGTAGGGACAACACTAGTAGACTGTGAAGGAGACTGAGTAGAAGTCGAAGGGTTGACAGAGTCAGGGCCTTCTAGAGATGAAGTCGATGAAGTAGGAGATGAGGGAGGACTTGCTTGAATAATGGGAGGTACTGGTGCAACAGGGGGAGGTGCTGAAGAGTCTGTGTCGAGATCAGCATCTAAGATATCCCTCCCATGATCTGGCACAGGCTCAGAAGGTGTAGGAGGTACTGCAAGGGAAGGAGGAGTCGAGATAGGACTGTCCTTCCTAGCAGGGAAGTACCTTTCGTCAAAGTCAGCCCTCTCACTAATGAAACAAGTCCTTGAAGATTGGTCCCAGAACTTCCAGCCCTTGTAACCTGCAGGGTAACCAATGAAGACTGCCTTTTGCATATGGGGTGCTAGACTGTCCCTCTGATCCCTCTGCACATGCACATAAGCAGTGCAACCCCAGACTCAAAGATGGGAAACATCTGGCTTCTTCTTGTGCCATAGTTCATAAGTGTGAGGCCGACGTTTGCCAGCAAGGTCACACAATGTATAAGAGAGGGAGAAGGGCTAACAAGAGGGATGAGATCATGCTTGTGCAAACGGATATCCCAGATGTATTCAGCTGGAGAGTAACTACGATACAGCTGAAGTATATATACTAAAAGGAACCTGCGCACAGACCATGTATGTACTGTAGGGCAGGTATATCATGAAGGAATGTGCAGTATTCCTGTGAACGATCAATAAGCAACTTGCACAGCATCAGTAAGGATGCGCAGCATCTGTGAGAAGCTCTGTAAGTGACTGTGAGAATATGTGTCATATGTGTACAGTAATTGGACCGATGATGAATGATGAATGAGTCATATATAATCGTGATAAGATCTACATGATCTGATAAGATATCTTGTGTAGATCTTGAGCGATAAGGATGAAAGAAATCGTATAATTAAAAGAAAAATAAATGTGTCCTGACAAATACCCCCTCTTTTAGGGCGAGACGACTCGACGAGCATATGCAATTCCTGTAGAACTGAATCCTTGTCCTCCACGACTAGTATCATCCAATGATTCGACTTCAAGAACGTCAGCGATAGAGATATGTTTGAGAATCAGTTGAGCAATTCGATCGCCAATATTGATTTTGAAATCTTCAGTGCCGAGATTGACAATAAGTATTTTCAAAGTTCCCCTATAATCTGAATTGATGACACCCACACCGATATGGATGGAATTCTTAACAGCCAAACCACTGCGAGGCGCAATACAGCCATAACAATGATCTGGTATAGCTAAGGCGATTTGGGTGTCAACCAATTTTTGACTACATGAGGGAATGATGATTTCTTCAGCACTGTAGAGATCTAATCTGGCGGCATGCTCTGATCCTTGTGTGGGTAATTTGGCTGAGTCTGATAGTCGTTTGACTGGTATTGAACATTTTTGAATAATACGTATGGCAAGGGGATGTTTTAAATGGAAATCTTTAACCAGCTTTGGTACGTCTTTGAGAATATTTGTAGCTGGTTCCCAGGAATTTTCGTCTTCTGGGTAATTTTTCCATTTGATAAGATATTGAATTTTCCCTTTATTTTTCCTACTATTCAAAATTGTTTCAACTTCGTATTGTTCGATACCATCCTTGATGATTGGTGGAGGTGGTGTTTTGATAACGCGTTCTGGAATTTCATTTGGAGTGTAAGGTAGTAATTTGGTGACATGAAAGACTGGGTGGATCTTCATTGATTTGGGTAATGTCAATTTGTATGTTACGAGGCACTTGCTTTGGCACCTCGTAACGGTTTTGTTTTGTTTTTTTCTTTTTCTTTTATCTTACTTACTAGTAAAGTGTAGTATTATTACTACAAGTGTGAGCTTAGCTCCACTTTACTTAGTAAGGACTTATCATTTTTCTTTATCTTTTATAGTACTTAAGTATTTACATACTTAAGTGTGAGCTTAGCTCCAGGTACTATATTAGACTTATCCTTTTCCTTTATCTTTCTTTTATTTATTATAACATTTACTTGCTAAGGACTATTACTATACAATTAGCAAGGACTCTCTTTTCTCGTTCTTATTTACCTTTGTTTTTCTCAAGTTCACTTCACGCTTGTGGCTGAGCCACTTATATCACATGGACACAACATACTGCGCCTTACTGCGCAATACTGTTTACTTACTGCGCCTTACTGCGCAACTTTACTATAGTTAGATCTCCAGTTATGTATAAATAGTTGACAAACTGGCGGTCTTAAACCCCAGTCTTGTCAACTTCGCAATCTAGGGATTCTCCTTATACTGCACTTGATCTAAGCTCGTCAGCCACTCGCTTCACTCTTTCTTAACTAAGTCTAAGAACTCTAAAAGCTATTAAGACATCTTACACTAAAAGTCAAACTGGATCCTCGTATCGTTATCGGTGGAATCATCCTCGTAACTATATCGTTAATCCCACTCTTCATTGTCATTCAGAACCTCTATTATGTTCACCAAGCCAATATCCAAACCTTGGTTACCAGGAGTAACATTTTAGACCTTCCCTAAGACCGCCCAATAGGTCGCTCTTAGCATTGTATGCGTTGTTTGACAATACTTGTTCAATTGGATAAGGTCCAAGTCGTTTATGATCTAGTTTCTTTGTTGGTCTTCCAGTTTGAATATTTGTCGCATCTAACCAAACTTTGTCTCCAATCATATAGTTGGGAGTCGTTCCTCTGTGAGCATTGTAGTACTTCTTCATATCATCAGCCGCTTTCCTCAGCGCTGATTCTGCATCTTCCCTTGTTCTCTTCATTCCTTCCACAAAATTTTCTACCGATTTGATAGAGGACATCTTGCCCAATTCAAAACCCATGCAAGGATTTTGTCAAGAGTTAATCATGAATGGAGAGTATTTAGTTGAGGCATTGACTCTGTTGTTATAGCAAAATTCTGCCATTGGTAGCCAATTCATCCAGTCCAATTGTCAATGATCAATGAATATTCTGAGATATTGTTCGATTTCTTGATTTATTCGTTCTGTTTGACCATCGGTTTGGGGATGATAGGCTGTGGATAGAGCAGTTTTTATGCCTAATAGTCGGTTTAACTCTCACATCATTTTGGAAGCAAATTGTGGTCCCCGATCTGATATTGTTACGAGGCACTTGCTTTGGCACCTCGTAACGGTTTCGTTTTCCTTTTTCTCTTTTCCTTTTTTTTACTTACTAGTAAAGTGTAGTATTATTACTACAAGTGTGAGCTTAGCTCCACTTTACTTAGTAAGGACTCATATTTCTCTTTCTCTTTTATAGTACTTAAGTATTTACATACTTAAGTGTGAGCATAGCTCCAGGTACCATATTAGACTTATCTTTTCTCCTTTTATCTTTCTTTTATTTATTATAACATTTACTTGCTAAGGACTATCACTATACAATTAGCAAGGACTCCTTTTTCTCGCTCTTATTTACCTTTGTTTACTTCATGTTCATCTCGCGCTTGTGGCTGAGCCACTCATATCATATGGACGCGTACTCACTGCGCTTTACTGCGCAATATTGTTTACTTACTGTGCTTTACTGCACTTTACTGCGCAACTGTACTATAGTTAGATCACTAGTTTGGTATAAATAGTTGACAAACTGGTGGTCTTAAACCCCAGTCTTGTCAACTTCGCAATCTAGGGAATCTCCTCTTACTGCGCTTGATTTAAAGCTCGCTATAAACTCACTCATCTCCAAGAACTAAGTCTAAGAACTCTGCAAGTCACTAAAGACTTCTTACGCTAAAAGTCAAACTGGATTCCCGTATTGTTATTGGTGGAATCATCCTCGTAACTATATCGTTAATCCCATTCTTCATCGTCATCTGGAATCTCTATTACGTCCATCAAGCCAATATCCAAACTCTCGTTACCAGGAGTACGATTATAGACCTTCCCTAAGATCGTCCAATAGGCCGCTCTTAGCAGATATGATCTTTTCAGGAAGTCCATGGTGTTTCCAAATATTATCTCTGAACATCCTTGCTATTCCTTCTGCGGTTACATCTGATGTTGTTGGCATGATGTGTATCATTTTAGAAAAACGATCGACAACCACGAGTATGGAGTCGTATCCTTGGCTTTCGGGCAATTGTGTAATGAGGTCTGTGGATATGATTTGCCATGGATTCAATGGTATTTCGTTTGGTGTCAGTTCACCCTGTGGTTTCTTCGTTATCGTTTTTGTTCTCTGACAGATGTCACAACTTTTGATGTATTTCCCAACATATGCAGCCATTCCTTTCCACCAAAATGTCCTCGACACTAACTCCAGTGTCCTCCATTGTCCAGGATGTCCTGCAATTGGAGTGTCGTGGCAGTATTTTACAACTTCTGCTCTGCAACTATCAGGGATGAGGATTTTGTCTTTGAACGTGAGTAATCCTTTTTTATTTTGTCCCCATCCTGCTATAGTTGCCGTTTTGCATTCGTCTGCTGATAATTCTGCCCACATTTTGACATCTCCATCTTTCTCCTGTTCATCTGCGATCTTTTGGAGTAGTGGAACATTGTTTGCCATTACTGCTACGATGTGTTTGTCTATAATTTGGGATGTGCAAGCACTATCAACCAGATTATTTGTTTTGAAAAATTCGGGTTTAAGCAGTATGATGTTTTCGTTGTCATGTTCCACCCCCTCTTTATGATCTGCTCGTCTCGAGAGGAGATCTGGTTTGGCTGAGCTCTTTCCTGGTCTGTGGGAAAGGTGAATGTTGAACCTAGAAAGAAAAAGAGACCATCGAGCCTGGCGACGGTTCAATTTCTGGGCACTCATAAAGTACTCTAGGTTTTTGTGATCCGTGAGGATCTGAACTGGACTATCTGTTCCTTCCAGATAGTGTCTCCACTGTTCTAGTGCACGTATAACAGCTAACATCTCTTTGTCATAGATGTCGTAATTTCTCTCTGCTGGTGATAATCCTTTGCTGATATATGCCACTGGGTGCCACTTTTCATCGTCTCTCATCTGCAATAATACTGCTCCCGTAGCATACCCTGAACTGTCTGCTTCTACAAGGTAAGGGTGATTGGGTTCAGGAAAAACCAAGACAGGTTGAGAACACAACGCTGTTTTAAGGTTTTCAAAAGATTCTTGTTGTTCTGAATTCCAATGCCATTTAACGTCTTTTTGTAGAAGTGAATTGAGGGGTTTCGCAATGTCTGAGAATCCTCTGATAAAACATCGATAGAAGTTGGTAAAACCGAGGAAGGAGCGGACTTCTGTGACCGAGGTTGGTACTGGCCATTCTGCAATACCTTGAACTTTGACGGGATCCATCATAATTTTGTCAAAGGAGATTTTTAATCCAAGGTAGTCAATTTCTGTTTTCTCGAAGTCACACTTCTCCGGTTTGAGGTATAACTTGTTGTTGTGTAATATCTTCAATACCTCTTCCACTATGATCCTATGTTCTTCAATCTTTGCCGTGAAGATAAGGATATCGTCCATATAGACTACCACCTTTCCTTTTGCTATCAACTCTCTGAAGAGATGATTCATCATCGTTTGGAATGTGGCAGGACTATTTGTAAGTCCAAAAAACATAACAAGAGGTTCGTATAGTCCTTGATTTGTGATGAAGGCAGCCTTCCATTCGTCTCCTTCTTTTATACGAACATTGTTGTATCCCCATCTGATGTCGAGTTTTGTGAAGTATTTGGCTCCTTTGAGTTTGTTGATCAACTCTGAAATGAGTGGTAAAGGATAAGAGTTTTTGATCGTAATCTCATTTAGGCGTCGATAATCTTGAATAGGATGTAATTCTCCTGATTTCTTTTTAATAAAAAAGAAAGGAGAGGCCATTGGTGACTTTGATGGTCTGATTTGTCCCGATTTCAAGTTTTCTTCAATAAACTTCTCTAATTCCTTCTGCTCTATAAATGAAAGATTGTAGATCTTCCCCATATGCATTTTTGCGTTTGGCTTTAATTCGATTGCATGATCCCACGTTCTTTTGGGAGGTAATTCATTGAATGATTCTTTTGCAAAAACCGATTTAAAGTCATGATATGCTTTGGGTACTATATCTTCAAAAGATTTCTTGATCTTTCGTTTTTCTGCTTCTATCGCCAAATCCTGAGATATGTTTGATATGGACGCTTCCAATTCAGGATTGCTGATCATGACACATAGTACTTTGTCTTCTTTTCCTATTGTGTCTTCTTCTTCATCATCAACTTCTTTTAATTCAGGAACTTCTGTCTTCTTCTGTTTGCATTTCTTTTGTTCTGTGACTACTCTGACGTGACATCATTGTGGACATCTAGTGAATCTCACTTTGCCCATTTCCCAATCTATTTCTGGATTGTGAATCTTTAGCCATGTTTCTCCAAGGATAAGGTTGACTTTTCCTAATCCTGTAACACAGAACGTGTTTCTTTCTGTGTGATTTTGTATTTTGACTATGAGATCCACTGTATCTTTGATGGAGCCTCATTCGTTTCTTGTTCCATCAACATTATAGACTGGGATGGCGATTGGGAGTTTCTTTGTGACTAGACGATTATTTTTGACAAATTCTTCGTCTATGTAACAGGTCGTTGCTCCTGAATCGACCAAGGCTTGGATAGTAATCACTTGTCCATTGTCTGGCCTTTTGATTTCTAATTCTATCATGGGTAATTCTGTTCGTGTTCCCATGATGATGTGCTTTTCTTTGTCTAGAGAGGGCACACTCTCTGATGTCTCTTTCTCAGTCTTTTCTTCTGATGCAATGTGATTAAATATTTCGATAGGATCACATACATTGGCGTGGTCGACAGCGCCATCATCTGGAGTAAGTACTGAGAATTGATTGGATGACGTAGTGACATCTACTACTCGTCCTTTCCAAAACCCGCTTCTCTAGCGATTTTCTTTATCCCTTCGTCATTCAACATCTGCACGAATTCCTCAGTGGTCATTCCCCTAATCTGTTCATGAATTGTATGCAATTTTTCTTTCTTCCTTTGCGGACAGTCTCATGATATATGCCCTTTTTCCCTGCAGTTGAAGCAAATGATTTCACGGCGTCTTTGTGCTCGATCTATGTCCATTGGTACTGTTTCATTGCTGGCTTTGTGGTTCGCAGAAGGATTAGCGACATTAGTTTGAGTAGCATTGCGGTTGTATCTGGGTCCCCAGCTTGAGGATCCCCTATCTGCAACCAACTGCTTGAACTCTCTCATATGCTGATCCGTGCTCTGTGCCATTTGTTGCCATGATAGGTACGTTGAAGGAGGAGGATTGATGTTATAGATTTTCTGTAGAAGATCTACGTTAAGTCCTCTTTTAAAGCAGTTGATGAGTGCTTCATCGTCGTATTTGGTTTTGGCTGCTATTAAGAGGAATTCTGTAGTGAATTCTTCTGCTGATTTTCCTCCTTGATGTAGTTTATGCAACTGTTGTTGTGCCATTTGTGCTTCATCTGGATCACTGAATTGTGCTCACAATTTCATGTCGAAGTCCATCCAATTGGTAAAGGGTTCTGGATATGATGGATTGTTAGGATGGACTTCATGTAATCGTTGCTTTGCAACTACCAGATTTCTCCAGGCTTCTGTGCTTCCTCCTATCATATATGATAGGGCATATGTTATTCTGTCACTATCGGTCCACATCTTATTTGCTGCAAATACAAGAAATAATTCTTGTATGAAGGAATCAAGTTTGTCGCGCTTCCCTGAGTATGGAGTAGGTGATGAAACTTTTACCCGGTGTTGGGCAAATACGTGGCCCGTGTGGGCGGCAGTGAGGCCAGAGACATTTGTCAAAGGTGGCGTTTGGGTTTGGGGGGCGGATAGCATCGACGTTATTCTGGCCAAGGATTTGGTTATCTTGACCAATGCGTTCCCCATTTCTAACTGATGAGTTTGTTGTTGTTGTTGCGCCATCTTTGACTGTTCTATTTCGTGCCTCATTATCTCCAAGGTATCCTCCAGATCCACTATTCGGGCTGCTATTGGGTTTATTTGATTGTTGTCCATCCTTTCTTCTGATGAATCTGGTATTATTGATACTGGTTCTCGTGCTTGCCAATTTGATGGACCGCTCATCTGATGACTTCTCCCCTAAAGATGAATTGTTGGGGGAGTGAATTATAATATGGGCTGGTTCTTTCCCAGTAGTGAGGAAAGAAATGCCACGGGAATTCTTCAGGATGAGTGGTGTAGTATGGATTATGGAGCTTGTAGAACCAGATAGCTTGTTGTCGACAATATTTGAATGCGTTGCCGTAGAAGCGGATGAGGGCTTGGGAAGTGCGTGGTCACATGGGTGGAGGTAGGGAAGAAGTAAGTCTGGCGTATGATTTGCCCGACCTAGTTCTTTTTTCCAAACGAAGTATTCTCGGAATGGTGAAAGATAAAACTGCGTGAAGTGAAAACTCTTTGTTCCTTTTTCAAGGGAACAAGCCTTTCAAATGCAGAGTGGAAGTGGAATGTAGGTAGTTGTACTAAGTACTAAAACTACTACGAAAGAGATCCTTTGATAGTAAAAGTTATAGTATCTCTGGTCCAAACGGTTGTCAGAGAGATCTTCGGTGCCCCACTAATTGGTAGACACCCTTGCACTGCTTGCTGAGGTAATATATGGCCCAGCGCTGCAGCTGAACTACAAAGAATTTGAGAACTATAACAATACAACACTCTCTTGAGTGAGGGGGGAGGGGAGTGATGATGCAGAAGGAGGATAGGCATGTGAGGTTGCAAGGGATGAGAGCTGAATACAATTGTGAGGCCGACGTTTGCCAGCAAGGTCACACAATGTATAAGAGAGGGAGAAGGGCTAACAAGAGGGATGAGATCATGCTTGTGCAAACGGATATCCCAGATGTATTCAGCTGGAGAGTAACTATGATACAGCTGAAGTATATATACTAAAAGGAACCTGTGCACAGACCATGTATGTACTGTAGGGCAGGTATATCATGAAGGAATGCTGCGCATTCCTGTGAACGATCAATAAGCAACTTGCACAGCATCAGTAAGGATGCGCAGCATCTGTGAGAAGCTCTGTAAGCGACTGTGAGAATATGTGTCATATGTGTACAGTAATTGGACCAATGACGAATGATGAATGAGTCATATATAATCGCGATAAGATCTACATGATCTGATAAGATATCTTGTGTAGATCTTGAGCGATAAGGATGAAAGAAATCGTATAATTAAAAGAAAAATAAATGTGTCCTGACAATAAGGAGTGGTTGGTTTTGAGATGGCAGAGGTGGAGAGGCAGTTCCAGACATGGACATAAGCAGCAAGAGCTTCTCCCCAAAACAACAAAGGCAGGCCAGACTCAGCTAACATAGCAGTAACTCCCTCAGCCATAGTCCTGTTGGCCCTTTCAGCTACACCATTTTGCTGAGGCTGATTTCAAACAGTGTGTCGTCGAATGATGCCTGCATCTGTGGTAAACTGTAGGAAAGCATT
>QLPN01000111.1:0-21732 GCA_003314395.1 Albatrellus ellisii
GTGCAACTCAGGTATCACCCCTTTTCTGTTAGACAGGTGGAAGTGAGATTGAGAGCAAGCAGCCAAACACCACAGATTGAGAGAGGTCCAGCAATTGAATGAACAACTGCCTTTGGCAACAGCAAACTAAGGCCATGTTGGTAGACTTCACAAATCTATAAGCTTGGTCTCTCTGAAAGAACCACCCAAAGCAAGCTTTGGACAGAAAGACAGTGAAATGTTTCTTCACAAAAGAGAGAGAAACAGTTTAATAAGATAAGCCAGACAGAGAGAGCTCAGAGTAGGCAGGTGGAAAGAGGGAAGAAGAGAGATCAATGAAGTCACTTTGATGATGTGCTGCGCATACTGCACCACATTGATATATGTGTGGGGCTTGCATGCATGCTTTGCCACACTGCACCACACTACTTCATGTGTGAACAGAACTCAATAAGGTTTTTGTAGATAGAGTATGCTGTATGATTGCAATATAGTCCCTCTATGTAAACTGAGTCTGTAGTACTTGTGGGTTGTCATCCACTGTGCACCTAGACTCAGCTAGGTATTGTGCTTCAAGTGGCTGTCAACAGCTTGTCCTTGCTAGAACACTGCAGATTCACTGGGAAATAGACTTGTCACACCTGCGCATCCACGAAAGGCTCATTAGGTGTGTATCAGTCAATCAAGTACATCAGGTTAACAACATCTGATCTCGGCACAGGAAGCATATATCTCTACACCATGTGGAGAGACTTGAACACTCATTGTAATAATCTCTTGAATGTATGTGAATATGCAAGGTGCAACAAAAAGGTATTTCGGCACATTAACCCCTGGGGCCAAATAAAGTGGCAGGGGTGGAGTTTAGTGTATTGTGTAGATTTCTAGAGAAAGTTCTTATTCTTAAGATTAGAGGCCAACAGCTGCCTGGAGCTTGTTGTAGTTGGGGGTGCTGAGACCAGTGACCCATGGGTGCCACACACCATCAGCCAAATGCATGCATGGGCACATCCTGAAGCCATCAGTTATGGGGTCCCATCCAGTGGTTGCTGGGAAGCCATTTGTGCCACATCCAGAGTTGCTGTCTGTGGGACAGATGATGCGGTCAGCACCAGGGAACATAGGCAACAGGTGAGAGCACCCACCAATTGTGATGTTGTTGAATGCATTGGGGTTGGTGTATAAGAACAGGTTGAGAAAGCTGAGCTGGGGTTTGCCAGCAGAAATGAGCTTGAATATATCATTAGTCATGGTGAAGTCCAAGATCAATACTATGATGGTGCACGTACCCCTGCCAGTGCATCCATGCATACAATTTGGGCAACCGCAATAAAACATATCATCTACACTCCAGTTGTAACTCTCCTGCCCACACTGTCTTCAGTCATTCTGATGTTGGAAGTACTTCTTCTCAAAGCCATTTCCATGATCTTTATGAACAACTGTTAGTTGAAGCTGACACCAAAAGAAGACAGAATGCACCGATGCTGTCCCATCTGTATCCTGGTTTTATGCCAAAGCAGTTGGGCAGCAGGGGTGGTCCTGAGTACTTGGGTTTCCAAGGGCCTTTGGATCAGCTCTTCTGTGTGATGAGGTGAAAATTGAGGACTATGGGTGTCAACGGGGGAAACTGAACAGTGACAACACACCATAAGGAACACAGCTGCAGGATCATTCCACTACATCTGCTCCTTCTGCTCCTTGTTCAGATCAAGCCCCTTGAACTTCTTCAGGTGAGCTGCTACTTTCATAGCATCTTTGTTTGCGTAGACAACACAAGCAAAGTTCCATTGTTGTCTGATCTGCTGAAGGTTGTCCATCATCTCAACGATTGGCCTATCCACTTCCCACATAGGCATTAGACTTCATGGGCAAACCCATGGCTTAAAGGAAGTGAGATGATAACCTAGCCAAATTCTTGATATGCTGATGGAGTGTGGGTGGACACACCTCAACATTTTCCAGCTGGCCCAGGAGCATGGCAACAAATCCAGTGAATAATGATGTCAGCATGGTGACATCTTCTGTATTCTGAGCAGTTTTCTGTCAAGGTGAAGTCAATGGCCACTGAGATTATGTTGACAGGAGAAGAGCCATACCTTGACTATTTCTCCTCCCTTTCATGCTTTTTCTGTGCTGCCTCTGCCCACTCTGCCTTGGTGTTGATCTTGTGTCCAGATGGATTGCAGTACACAGTTTCCTGCATAGCAGAGATGTCCTTGGTGGATAGCTTCTCTGGCTGTGCATCACTCACCGTCAGCAGGTGCTTCTGCAGCTGCTTGGATGTGAGCAGCCCACCTGTGAATGGCGGTTCTGGCTCTGCAACATCCTCTACATTGATGACAACAGGTCGCTCATCTGCAGCCAGTGGAGGAGTAGGCTCACACATGGTGGACCAGCCAGAACGCCCCTCTGCAGTGTGTCACTTCTTAAAAGCATGGTCTTCTACCACCATGGCCTCTTCCACTTCATTGTCTTCCTCCTAGCCCCCCATCATGCCCATCCAGTCCACATCATCATCATCTTGAATGCATGCTCCTGAACTGGTGGCAGTAGTGGGTGGCTCCTCAGTCACTGCTTTGTGCTTCTTCTTTTTGAGAGCAGTTTGGGAAAGATTGGCATCAGCCTTTGGACCTGACATATACTTGTCAGCAAGATAGGCCTTCAGGTTTGTATCTTGTTGAACAGTAGCACTACTGCTGGATGCCATTGAGTCAAGACAGTGGTGGCAGCTGCTAGATCACCATTCATGAGCCAGATATGGTCCTCTGTAGGTTCTCCAGTCAAAGAATATAAATGCAACATATCATAAAATTGACCTATGATATTTGTGAGCATGGAAAAAACATACATAGTGATTATGACAACACACCATGTACATCCCCAATGACATCACAGGTCATACCCTCTTCTAACTGTATCTCAACCAAACTTTCCTCCTTGATAAATAAGAGCTCATGTAGTTTCTGGTACAGCAGCGGTGTTGTGGGCAGGGTGGTAGCGGCTGCATACCATTTGTACAGTGGCAGCATGGGCAGTAGGGGACCACACACTGTTGACACAGTGGGAGTGTGGGCATGTGGGTTGGTACAGAGGAAGGGACATACCAATTGCTGTGTCCTCTTGAGTGGATGTGGGTGGTGAGCAAGATGGGGGGGAGGGTGTGAAGCCAGGACATGCTGCTGTGCAGTGCCACTTGTTGCGCTGGCACACTGGGTGTGGCACACTGCACTCATGCTGCACTGCTGCATGCAGCGTGCCACACCAGGGGAGGATGGTCTTCATAGTGGCACTTCAAATACAAAAAAACCACATGTTGGCCTCATTACACTCAGTTTTTCCCTAATATAGGACTGCTTACAAACTGACCTCCCCTAATAACATAGATTTTGAGAGTGAAGTGGGGGGTTCTTGGGGTGGTTTTGTGGCTAATATATCATCAGAATTCTACATTTCACACTCCTTGATGCCTAACTGCAATGTGGTGGAATCCAACATCATATAGGTGAAATCCACAATAAAACATGTGAAATCCACAATTCTGAGCATGTATTAGCCATGAAACCACCCCCCAAACCCCCAGTTTCACCTTCACAACATTACATTTCACCTGTCTAATGTCCCATTTCACCTATATGATGTTGGATTTGAAGAAGATGGGGTTATGGATGAAGGAGTGTGAAATCTGCAATTCTGAACATGCATCAGTCACAAAACCCCTCCCAAAACCCCCCATTCCACATTCATGACATAACATTCCACCCATCTCCAACTCCCCCACTGATTTAAACATGTGAAAAGGTGGTCTAGATGCATGAAATTGGGTGAAACGAGTTTGGATTGGTCATGAAACCCCCCAAAAAACCCCCCACCCCACCTTTGGTTCACACAATTTCACACACTCAATGAGCAGACCCCCCACTCATCTGATCATATGGCTATTGTTATGAGGCACTTGCTTAGGCACCTTGTAACAGTTTTCTTTTCCTTTTTAATTTTTAATTTTTACTTACTATAAGTGTAGTATTAACTACAGCAGTGAGCTTAGCTCCTACTTATAGTAAGGACTCATCTTTTATAGTACTTAAGTATTTATATACTTAAGCATGAGCATAGCTCCAAGTACTATAAAAGACTTATCTGTTTCATTTATCTTTCTTTATTTATTTACATTTACTTGCTAAGGACTATCACTATACAATTAGCAAGGACTCCTCTTTCTTGCATTTGTTTATCTTTGTTTATCTCATTCATTTTGTGCTTCTGGCTGAGCCACTTACTGTATTCACAGACACATCTTAGGTCATGTGACCCTGTTGATTGCTGTGCAATCATTGTTGATCCATGAACCTTATTTACTTATACAATTCTTAGGACTCTAATTTTGTATAAGTAGTTGAAGGACTGGCAGTCCTAAACCCCAGTCTTGTCAATTTTGCAATCTAGGGATTCTCCTATACTGTGCTTGACCTAAGCTCACTACAAACTTGCTCTACTCTAAGAACTAAGTCTAAGATCTCTAAGTCACTCTAAGTGTTGCTAAGACATCCTAAACTCATCACTCTGGATTCTTGTTTAGTCATCAGTGGTATCATCCTCATCACTATCTCATTGGTCCCTCTCTTCATTGTCATCAGAAATGGTTCTTACACTTATCAAGTGTGTATCAATTACCTTGTTACCAGGGGTATTATCATTTCAGACCTTCCCTAAGACCATCCAATAGGCCACTCTTAGCAGCTATATTCTCCACCACAGTCTGTGTGTAGAATCTTTAGCTTGCATTCTGTCTGGGTCTCAGCCCAGGCAAGAAAGGCCATAAGAGCCTGCAAGAAGCCATCCTTGGAGGCTAGGGCATATGTGACTGCATGGCTGGAGTAGTCATTGATGAAGGAGGCAAAATAGAGGGAGCCTTGTAATGATTTGGTTTGTATAGGGCCTATGAGGTCACCATGGACAAGGTCCAAGGGGTGTAATGCTCATTTTGACAAAGGGTGGAAGGGTTTGCATGTGAGTTTGCTAAATGCGCATCCAGTGCAGGGAGTCAAGAGATGGGGGGAGTGTTCCAGAGCATTGAAACCAGATACTGCTGTTGACATATGGAGTTTTGTAAGCAAGGCTTGCAGGGCATGTGCCAACCTACTATGCCAAGTTGGATAGGAGGTTTTGAGGGTGGTGAGCACTGTGAGTGCTGATGAGGAGGTGATTGTAAGTTGTAGCCAGTATATTCTGCTGTGCATGATGCTGATTGCACAAGTGGTGTCACCCTTGTAGATGCAGCATTCAGACTTTGAGTAGGTAGCTAAAGGTCTTTTGCTGTTAGCTGTGGAATGGAGAGGAAATGTGTGCTGGCATTTGGGGCATATAGTATGCACTGTAGTGTGATTTGGCAGACTCTGCCATCAACAATGGTGTTGCCTTTAACAGTTCCAACACCAAGGTATTGCATCATGTCATTATTTCTGAGGTGGATAATGCCTGGGGTGTTGAGTACTGATCCTGGTACAAAGTCTTCAGGATGCAGACTGATGTGGTCACTGGCCCCACTGTCCAGCATCCAGTCATGGCACATGTCGAAATAAAACAAAGAAGAGTGGCCAGCACCCATGACATTGAGAGTAGCACTTATAGTAGAAGCAGGAGGTATAGGTGGAGGAGGATCAACAACAATGGTAGTGACAGTAGCAGATTTAGTACTAGTTCCAGAACCTCTGTCCCTCTTCTTCTCTGGATGCAGTATCCAGCAGAAGTCATTGAAGTGGCCACCAGGGCCACACTTGGGCAGGTATAGCAGTTTAACTTTGGTTTTCCATGTGATGTGAAGCTGGAGGGGGTAGACAATGATGTAGATGGGGTGGGGTGAGGGGTGCCATGAAGCCATGTGTGTACTGCACAGATGAATGAAGTGAGTTTGAGTTCCCAGCAAGGCAGTCAGACTCCTCTGTGATTCATTTGCAAACTGTGTCACTTTTGATCTGATAGAGGTCCAGCTGAGTAGCTAGAAAGGCTGTGACAATATTGGACCAGGAGTCTGGTAATCCCATAAGTAACACAATTGCCATGTCATTGTCAGATACAGTTTTACTGCTGTCCACAAGCTCAATGCACATGAGCTGTAGGTCTTCTATTTGTTTCACAAATGGCATGGTATTGGTGAATTTGAACTCTTGAAATGTACAGTGTGCATGAAATGTTGCCATAGCTCATTTTGTACCATATTTGGCTTTGAGATTTCTCCAGCTGGTGTATGAATGTTCTTCATCATTGATATGGTGGTCTGTAGTTGGTCTGGCATATAGGGCAAGATATGCATTGCATGAGGTGTGGTCTTCATTGTATCTGTTGATCTTGTCTCTGTTTAGGACTGTCTTACCATAGTGAAAATTTTCAGGCTTTGTATCAGTGGTGGGTTCATTGATGATTTTGTTGAATTTGGGAATAGGTGCTCCTTCATCAATTGTGTACCAGATCTTGAGGACAATGAGTGTGTTCTTCACAAGTGATCCCCAACATTTGTAGTTGGAATTGCTGTTGAGAGGTGGGATAGTGACTTTGGGTAGATTGGCTGTTGACAATGGTATATGTATACTAGACAGCTACTTCACTTTTTGTCTTCAAGCACTATATATGTACACATATGCACATACATGACTACACATTACTATAACTAGTCAGTAGTGGTAAAAACAACAACAAGAACTCTTCTAGTTCTCCTCCACACATGGCCTGTCATCAACAGGTTATGGGCCCTGCTTGGGTCATCTGCACTACTCTACTCCTCTCACTTGTACTCAGGATAGAAACCCTTGCTCAATCACCTCTTGTCATATCCATCCTCCAACTTATTCACTTATCACTCTTATCATCAGCAACCAGCTTCAATATCATCCTCAAGTCTACCCTTATCATCATCATCATCATCATCATCATCATAGAAATATGGAACACTACCTCCCTGTCCACCTCTATTTCCTGTTGAACACAACATGATGCATCTGGCATCCATGTAATGTCCTCTGGTTTATCCTCTGCTTCAAACACTTGCTATTATGCTGGAAGGTCTAGCCATTGGATGCTCAACTCAGGGTGTACAGACCATATCACACCATATGATGATGATCTTTCTAACCATATTACCACCTCCTTACACAACATCAATGGTTCCACCATACCTTGCCTTGGTAAAGGATCATGCATATGCAGTCATACACTGCCTGATGGCACCTCTATCTCACTCTCCCTCTCCAATGTCCTTCATGTTCCTGACACCTCAGGATTATTTCTATCTGTCAGCAAACTTGATCAAATTGGTTTCCAAATCACCTACAAGGCTGGGTCCTGTACCATCTCCAACAACAGTCATACCTTCAGTGTTGGTTATCTTCATGACAGCACATACTGGATTGACCTCTTACCCATCACATTTGCATTTGTCAATGCACTCACCACTCCTTCTGTCCATCTCTGGCATGAATGGTTAGGCCACCTGTCAGAAGCTGTCATCAGTCACATTTGTCCCACACAACTCACCGGTTTTACTGCTCCCTCTGTCTCCTCTCCCTCCTCTCCCTCCCCACCATGCTCTGGTTGCCTCCAAGGAAAGCTACCCCACTCTCCTTTCTGGTTATCTCATATGCATGCCACCAAAGTGCTAGGCCTTGTCCATTTGGACTTGGTTGGGCCTGTTGGCACCACATCCATTGGTTCTGGTAACATCTACTTCACCATCTTTCTTGATGACTGCACAGGATTTGGCATGGTCTATCCTCTTAAACACAAGAATCAGCTGTCTCTCATTCTGGAGCACTACCTTGCTCAAGTACACAACCTCTTTGGCCAATGGCCCAACTGCCTTTGTTCTGACCAAGGAGGTGAATATATTAATGCTAAGGTTGATGGCATCCTTCTGGAGAAGGGGATAGCACATCACTGCACAGTGCCTTACTCCCTGCAGCAAAATGGCTGCACCAAGCATTGGAATTGAATGATTCTTGATCATGCCCTATCACTCCTACACCATGCAGGCCTGGCTTTTGGGAGTTTGCTGTGCACACCACCATTCACACTTACAACCTGTTGCCTGCCCACCACCTTGGCTGGTAGACTCCATCTTCATGCTGGAACCCTTCAGATTCCCCCCCCAGATGTTTCTCACCTCTGAGTCTTTGGCTGTCATGCCTGGGTTAAAATGCCTGATCACCTCCACTCTAAGCTTGTGGCCAGGTTGCATCCCCTTACCTTTGTTGGGTATGAGTCTGGGACCAAGGGGTGGGTCTTCTGGGACAGGGCCATGCATCACTCCATCATCAGCCATGACACCATCTTTGAAGAAAGTATCTTCCCAGCCATTGAGTTGTCCCTGGCACCCACTGTCCTTGACATGTTCCTGCCTATCCCACTGGTCACCCCTTCCTCAGACTCTGGGTCTGACTGCCATGACAACAACAATGATGATGATAACACCAATAACAGTGGTGGCAATGCTGATGGTTCAGGCATTTACACACCTGCTGTATCCTTAGCCCCTGGGCCATTGCCCCTCATGCCTGGTCCTCCTGGCATGTCCCCTGCCATTCCTGGTGCATCTCCTGTCACCACTGGCACACCTTCTCTCATTGCTGGTGCACCTCCTGTCACAGCTGGCATACCTCCTGCAGTCAACCTTCTACCACCTGTCACACCTGCTCCCATCACTCCTCCTCATGCTGCTGCACCTGCCACAGTACCTCCTCATGTTCATGCACATTGCACTGCACATGTAGATGATGAACAACTGCCCACTCAGCCCCACTGGCATGGTTATGCTTCACCTGCATGTCAGCCTTGTGTCATCTTCATTGATGAGGATGCACCTATGCTCTGTCACTCCCAGCACATTGGGCACTGGCCTGCTCACTTTGGCGACAGTTTGAATGGTCCACACAGTTTTGTCGACATCCTTGGCAAGGGGGGGTCAGACAATGACAATGGGGATGTCTTTGCCACACCTCAGAGAAGCCCTTTGGTCTCTGCCATACTCTCTCACACAGTCTCCCACAATCCTCTCACCCTCAAGCAAGCTCTGTTGAGCCCTGAAGCAGAGTTCTGGTGCCCTGCATGTGAGGAAGAACTCCAGTCTCTTCACAATCTATGCACCTGGGACCTTGTTGATCTTCCTCCTGGACACAATCTAGTGGGAAACAAATGGGTATTCAAGCACAAATCAGATGGTTGATACAAAGCCCACCTAGTCACAAAAGGGTATACCCAAGTACATGGTATTGACTATATTGAAACATTCTCCCCAGTTGCACACTTTGAATCACTCCAAACACTGCTCACCATTGCTTCCCTCAAAGATTGGGAAGTTCACTCCATGAACATCAAATCTGCCTTCCTTAATGGTAATTAGATGAAGAAATATACATGGAACAACCCCTTGGGTTCATCACCCCAGGAACTGAAGGCAAGGTGTGCCACCTTTCAAAAGCTTTGTATGGGTTGAAGCAAGCTTCTTGACAATGGCACCACAAGATGCATGGTTCACTCCTAGGGCTCTCTTTTACCTGCACATATTCTGACTCTGGCATCTATGTCTCCTCCTCCTCCTCCTCCAAACCTATAATCATCATCCTCTATGTCAATGATATCACCATCCTTGGAGGGTCTCTCAAAGAAGTTGAGCAGTGCAAGGCAACCCTTCAGTCTATATTTCAGATGACTGACCTAGGAGAGATCAAGTCCTACCTTGGATTACATGTCACTCAGGATTGGTCAAAGCACACACTAACAATAGATCAAAAGGCATACATTGGGGATCTCCTGGAGTGTTTCCAGTTTGAGGACTGCAACCCCACCATGACTCCTTTACCTCCTGGTGTGATGCTCACTAAAGCTGATCCCTCCTATACTGCTCTCCCATCACTCAAAGCCAACTATCAGCAGCTCATAGGTTCACTCTTGTATGCTGCCATTATATCTTGGCATGACATTTCCTTTGCTGTCATGAAGCTGTCCCAGTTCCTGACTAACCCCTCTCCTCTCCATGTATCCTCTGCCAAACATGTCCTGCATTACCTCAAAGGAACAATGAACTTTGGACTGTGGTATGGAGGAGAGGAAGGAACAGGCATTGTAGGGTACTCTGACTCTGATTGGGTGGCTGACAGAGACAATCAGAAGTCCATTGGTTCACACATCTTCCTGCTTGCTGGTGGTGCCATAGCTTGGTCCTCATGAAAACAGCACACTGTATCCCTCTCATAAATTGAAGTGGAATATATGTCCCTATCTCAAGCAGCAGCTCAAGGAATGTGGTTGCTGTGAGGCTGACATTTGTCAGCAAGGTCACACAATGTATAAAGGAGGAAGAAGGCTAACACCAGGGATGAGATCATGCTTAACAAATGGATATCCCAGATGTATTCAGCTAAAGAAAGAGTACAACACAAGTACTCTATATATACTAAAGGAAGCCTGTGCACAGACCATGTATGTACTGTAGGGTAGGTGTATCATAAAGGAATGCACAGCATTCCTGTGAACGATCAATAAGCAACTCACACAGCATCAGTAAGGATGCACAGCATCTGTGGGAAGCTCTGTAATCAACTGTGAGAATATGTGTCATAACTGTATAGTAATTGGCCCAATGAAAAATGATCAGTGAGTCATAGATAATCACAATAAGATCTACTAATAATCTGATAAGATATCTCTTGTAGATCTTGAGCAATAAGTGTAAAAGAAATCATAAAAGAAAAGAAAAATAAGTATGTCCTGACAAATACCCCCTCTTTTAGGGTGAGATGACTCAATGAGCATATGATATTCCAGTAGATCTGAAACCTCCTTCACCATGATTGGTATCATCCAGATTTTGGACTTCATGAACATCAGCAATTGAGATATGTTCAAGGATCAGTTGAGCAATATGATCGCCAGGATTGATAATGAATTCATTTTTGCCAAGATTGATGATGAGTATTTTCAATACTCCCCTATAGTCTGAATCAATGACACCTGCACCAATGTGGATAGAATTTTTAACTTCCAAACCACTGCGAGGCACAATATGGCCATAGCAATGATCTGGTACAGCTAAATTGATTTGGGTGTCAACCAATTTTTGAACATGTGAGGGAATAATGATTTTCTTGGCGCTATAAAGATCTCATCCAGCAGCATGCTCTGATCCTGTGGTGGGTAATTTCGCTGAGTCTGAAAGTTGTTTGACAGGTAATGAACATTGTTGAATAGTGCAAATTGTGAGAGGGTATTTCATATAGAATTCCTTAACCAGCTTTGGTACATCTTTTAGAATATTTGTAGCTGGTTCCCAGGAATTTCTGTCTTCTGGATAGTTTTTTCCATTTGACAAGATATTGGGTTTTTCCTCTGTTCTTTTGACTATTCAAAATTGTTTCAACTTCATATTGTTCAATACCATTTTTGATGATAGGAGAATGGTTTTACAATTCTTTCAGGGATTTCATTTGGAGTGTATGGTAAGAGTTTCACAATGTGAAAGACTGGATGGATTTTCATGGACTTTGATAATGTCAATTTATACACAATACTTCTGTGATTGGATATGGTCCAAGTTGTTTGTCATCCAATTTTCTGGTAGGTCTTCCAGATTGAGTATTTGTTGCATCTAACCAAACTTTGTCCCCAAGTTTGTATTTGGGCCTTTCTCCCCTATGAATGTCATAATATTTCTTCATATCATCAGCTGCTTTCCCCAGCACTGATTCTGTATCTTCCCTTGTTCTCTTCATTCCTTCAATGAAATTCTCTACCAATTTGATAGTGGATGTCTTGCCTGGTTCAAAGCCCATTCTTGGATTTTGTCCAGAGTTAATCATGAATGGGGAGTATTTGGTTGAGGCATTGATTCTGTTATTATAACAAAATTCTGCCATAGGTAGCCAATTGATCCAATCCAATTGTCTATGGTCAACAAAGATTCTGAGATATTGTTCTATCTCTTGATTGATTCTTTCTGTTTGACCATCTGTTTGTGGATGGTAGGCTGTAGATAAGGTGGTTTTGATGCCTAATAACCTATTTAACTCCTTCATCATTTTGGAAGCAAATTGAGGTCCCTGATCCAATATGATCTTTTCAGGAAGTGCATGGTGTTTCCAAACATGATCTCTGAACATCCTTGCTACTCCTTCTGCTGTTATATCAGATGTTGTTGCATTTATGTGAATCATTTTTGAGAATCAGTCAACAACCATGAGAATTGAATTGTATCCTTGGCTTTCGGGTAATTGTGTGATGAGATCTGCTAAGAGTGGCCCATTGGACAGTCTTAGGGAAAATCAGTACTGATACCCCTGGTAACAAGGTGATGAGTATACACTAGAATAGTGAATTGATGTTCCTGATGACAATGTAGATTGGAATCAATGAGATAGCAATGAGGATGATTCCACCAATGACTATGCAAGGATCCAGGATGAGGAGTATAAGATGTCTTAGTGACACTTAGAGTGACTTAGAGATCTCTTAGATTTGGTTCTTAGATAGAGCAAGTATAGATCAAGGAAATCCTTAGATTGTGAAGTTGACAAGACTGGGGTTTAAGACCATCAGTTTGTCAACCTTTTATACAAAACTAGTGATCTAAACATAGTAGAGTTGTGCAGTAGTGCACAGTAAGTACACATCCATGTGATATAAGTGGCTCAGCCACAAGTGTGAGAAGAACATGAAATAAACAAAGGAAAATAAGAGCGAGAAAATGGAGTCCTTGCTAATTGTATAGTAATAGTCCTTAGCAAGTAAATGTTATAATAAATAAAGAAAGATAAAGGAAAAGATAAGTCTTTTATAGTACTTTGGAGCCAAGCTCAAGCTTAAGCTTAAGTATGTAAATACTTAAGTACTATAAAAGAGAAATAAGAAATATAAGTCCTCACTAAGTAAAGTGGAGCTAAGCTCACACTTGTAGTAATAATACTACACTTTACTAGTAAGTAAAATAAAAGAAGAAAGAAATAAAAGAAAAAAGAAACCATTATGAGGTGCCAAAGCAACTGCCTTGTAACAAGATCTGTAGATATGATTTGCCAAGGATTTGATGGTATTTCATTTGGTGTTAATTCTCCTTGTGGTTTCTTTGTGACTGTTTTTGTTCTCTGACAAATGTCACAACTTTTGACATATTTTCCAATGTATGTGGCCATTCCCTTCCACCAAAATGATCTTGACACTAACTCCAATGTCCTCTGCTGTCCTGGATGTCCTGCAATTGGAGTATCATGACATTGTTTGACAACTTCTGCTCTGCAGCTATCTGGGACAAGGATTTTGTCTTTGTACATCAGTAATCCTTGTTTGTTCTGTCCCCATCTGGTTATGATAGCTTCTTTTGCTTCATCTGCTGATAATTCTGACCACATCTTGACATCTCCATCTTTCTCCTGTTCATCTGCTATTTTCTGAAGGAGTGGAATATTGTTCATCAGAACTGCTTGTATGTGGTTTGGTTTTGTGAAAAATTCTGGTTTAAGCAATATGATGTTCTCATTGACATTTTCCACCCCCTTTATGATCCACTCATCTCAAGAGGAGATCTGGCTTGGCTGAACCCTTTCCCAGTCTGTGGGAAAAGTGAAAGTTGAACCTAGAAAGAAATAGAGACCATCAAGCTTGGTGATTGTTCAATTTCTGGGCACTCATAAAGTACTCTAGGTTGTTGTGATCTGTAAGGATCTGGATGGGACTGTTATGAGGCACTTGCTTTGGCACCTCATAATGCATTTTCTTTTTTCTTCTTTTTTCTTTCTTTTATCTTACTTACTAGTAAAGTGTAGTACTATTACTACAAGTGTGAGCTTAGCTCCACTTTACTTAGTAAGGACTTTCTCTTCTCTTATATAGTACTTAAGTATTCAAATACTTAAGTGTGAGCATAGCTCCAGGTACTATATTAGACTTATCTTTTTCCCTTATCTCTCTTTATTTATTATAACATTTACTTGCTAAGGACTATTACTATACAATTAGCAAGGACTCTCCTTTCTTGTCTTTATTTACTACTGTTTACCTCTTGTTCATTTCACACTTGTGGCTGAGCCACTTATATCACATGGATGCATACTTACTGCACATTACTGCACACTATCATGTACTTACTGTGCATTACTGCATAACTTTACTATAGTTAGATCTCCAGTCTTGTATAAATAGTTGACAGACTGGTGGTCTTAAACCCCAGTCTTGTCAACTTCGCAATCTAGGGATTCTCCTATACTGCGCTTGGCCCATACTCGTTACCCACCCGTCCTCTTAAAACTAAGAACTAAGTCTAAGATCTCTAAGTCACACTAAAAGTGTCACTAAGAAATCCTACATCTCATCACTCTGGATCCTCGAATTATCATTGGTGGAATCATCCTCATTTCAATCTCGTTGACCCTGATCTTCATCATCATCAGGAACTTCTATTATGTGCACCAAGCACGCATTCAACCTCCAGTTACCAGGAGTATCAATATAGACCTTCCCTAAGACCATCCAATAGGCCACTCTTAGCAGGGACTATCTGTTCCTTCTAGATAGTGTCACCATTGTTCCAATGCATGTATAATAGCTAACATCTCTTTGTCATAGATGTTGTAATTTCTCTCTGCTGGTGATAACCCTTTGCTGATATACACCACTTTTCATTGTCCCTCATCTGTGATAAAACTGCTCCTGTAGCATAACCCAAACTATCTCCTTCTACAAGATAAGGATGATTTGGTTCAGGAAAAACTAAAACAGGTTTTGAGCACAATGCTGTTTTCAGGATTCTTGTTGTTCCTGATCTCAGTGCCAGTTATTATCTTTTTGTAGGAGAGAATTGAGGGGTTTAGCTATGTCCAAGAATCCCCTGATAAAACAACAATAAAAGTTGGTGAAACCCAAAAATGAGTGAACTTCTGTGACAGAGGTCAGTATTGGCCAGTTGGCAATTCCTTGGACTTTGATGGGATCCATCATGATTTTGTCAAAAGATATTTTAAGTCCAAGATAATCAATTTCCATCTTCTCAAATTCGCATTTTTTGGGTTTCAGATAGAGTTTGTTATCACATAATATCCTCAACACCTCTTTCACTATAACCCTGTGTTCTTCCAACATTGCTGTGAAGATGAGGATATCATCCATATAGACTACCACTTTTCCTTTTGCTGTCAACTTCCTGAAGAGATGATTCATCATCATTTGAAAAGTGGCAGGACTATTGGTGAGTCCAAAGAACATAACAAGAGGTTCAAATAGTCCTTGATTTGTAATGAAGGCAGCCTTCCATTCATCTCCTTCTTTGATTCAAACATTGTTGTATCCCCATCATATATTGAGTTTAGTGAAGTATTTTGTGCCTTTGATTATATCAATCAATTCTGAGATAAGAGGTAAAGGGTAGGAATTTTTGATTGTAATCTCATTGAGTTGTCAATAATCTTGAATAGGATGTAATTCTCCTGACTTCTTTTTGATAAAGAAAAAGGGAGAAGCCATTGGTGATTTGGATGGTCTTATTTGTCCAGATTTTAGATTTTCTTCTATAAACTTCTCTAACTCCTTCTGCTCCATGAACAATAGGTTATAGATTTTTCCCATATGCATTTTTGCATTTGATTTCAATTTGATTGCATGATCCCAAGTCCCTTTTGGGGGTAATTCATTGAATGATTCTTTTGCAAATACCAATTTGAAACCATGATATGCTTTAGGAACTATTTCTTTGAAAATTTTCTTTATCTTTTGTTTCTCTGCTTCAATTGCAAGATCCTGGGATATGTTTGATATTGATGCTTCCAGTTCAGGATCTCCAATCATAATGCAAAGAACCTTGTTGTCCTGTCCCACTGAGTCTTCATCTTTATCATCTACTTCTTGCAATTTAGGAACTTCCTTTTTCCTCTTTAATTTGTTCTCCTTTCATTCTGCTACTACTCTGACATGACATCATCATGGACATCTCATGAATTTTACCTTGCCTGTTTCCCAGTCTATTTCTGAATTGTGGATCTTTAGCCAAGTTTCTCCTAGGATAAGATTGACTTTTCCTAATCCTGTTACACAGAACATTGTTCTTTCTGTGTGATTTTTCATCTTGATGATAAGATCTACAGTTTCTTTGATGGAGCCTCTCTCATTTCTTGTTCCATCAGCATTATAGACCAGAATTGTGATCAGGAGTCTTTTTGTATGTAGATGATTATTCTTGATGAATTCTTCATCTATATAACATGTAGTTGGTCCTGAATCTACCAAGGCTTGGATAGTAATTGTTTGTCCATCATCTGGTTTCTTCACTTCCAATTCTATCATGGGAAGTTCTACTCTTGTTCCCATGATGACATGCTTTTCTTTTTCAAGAGAGCATACTCTCTGATGTCTTCTTTTCAGTCTTCTTTTCTGATGCAATATGATTAAATATTTCAACTGGATCACATACATTGGCATGGTCAACAGTGCCATCATTTGGAGTAAGCACTGAAAAATGATTGGATGAAGTAGCAACATCTACTACTTGTCCTTTCCAACACCCACTTCCCTTGGAATCTTCTTGATTGCTTCATCATTCAACATCTGAGCAAATTCCTCTGTGGTCATCCCCCTGATCTGCTCATGAAGGGTGTGTAGTCTCTCCTTTTTCCTATTTTGGCATTCCCATGATATGTGCCCTTTCTCTCTGCAAATGATCTCTCTTCTTCTCTGCAACATGGTCTACATCCATTGGTACTGTATCATTGCTGACTTTATGAGAGGAAACAGAAGGATTAGCAGCTGTTGCAGGAGTATTTGCATTTTGGTTATACTGAGGTCCCCAACTAGACGATCCTCTGTCTGCAACCAATTGCTTAAACTCCCACATATGTCAATCCATACTCTGAGCCATCAGCTGCCAAGCTAGATAGGTGGTAGGAGGAGGATTGATGTTGTAAATTCTTTGCAGCAAGTCCACATTGAGTCCTCTTTTGAAGCAGTCAATAAGTGCTTCATCATCATATTTTGTCTTTGCTGCTATCAAGAGGAATTCTGTGGTGAATTCTTCTGCCAATTTTCCTCCTTGTCATAGTTTATGTAGTTGTCACTGTGCAGTTTGAGCTTCATCTGGATCTCCAAATTGTGCTCGGAGTTTCATGTTGAAGTTTATCCAATTTGCAAATGGTTCTGGATATAAGGGATCATTGGGATTGACTTCATGTAGTTGCTGCTTTGCAACTACCAGATTTCTCCAAGCTTCTGCACTTCCTCCTATCATATAAGACAGGGCATATGTGATTCTGTCACTGTTGGTCCACATTTTGTTTGCTGCAAATACAAGAAATAATTCTTGTATGAGGGAATCAAGTCTGTCTCACTTCCCTGAGTATGGAGTAGGTGATGAAACTTATACCCAGTGTTGGGTAAACACATGGCCTGTGTGGGCAACAGATTAACCAGAGATACTTGTCAAAGGTTGCATTGGGATTTGGGGGGCAGATAGCATCAATGTTATTTTGGCCAAGGATTTGATTATCTCAACCAATGCATTCCCCATTTCCAATTGATGGGTTTGTGTTTGCCGCTGCACTAGTTTTGACTGTTCTATCTCATGCCTCATTATCTCCAGCATATCCTCCAAATCCACTATTCTTGCTGCCATTGGACCTGGTTGATCCATTCTTTCTTTGGATGAGTCTTCAATAATTGGAGCTGGTTCTTGTGCTTGCCAGTTGGAGGGACTGCTCATTGCTCTCCTTGGAAGATGAAGGCTTGGGGGAGTGAATCATAATAAGGGTTGGCATAGTCTCCATAGTTAGGAAAGAAGTGCCACAGGAATTCTTCAGGATGATCATTGTAATAGGGGTTATGGAGTCTGAAGAACCAGATGGCTTGCTGTTGCCTCTGATTGTAGGTGTTTCTGTAGTATCAGAGAAGTGCTGCATGTCTTCTTGGAAAAGTGGGGGAGGGAAGAGGAGATATAAGTCTGGCATATGAATTGCCTGACCTAGTCCTCTTTTCTGAGTGGAGTATTCTCAGAATGATGAAAATAAAACTGTGTGAAGTGAAAACTCTTTGTTCCTTTTTCAAGGGAACAAGCCTTTCAAATGCAGAGTGGAAGATGGAGGTATAGTAGTTGTGCTGGGTACTACAACTACTACAAAAGAGATCATTTTATAGTAGAAATTATCATACTCCTGGTCCAAACTGTCAGGATCATCAAACCTATGGTGGACATCCATGGCATGAGACCACTGACTCCCGACATATCCCTGCCTCCATTAGAGGACTTACTGGGAGCTGCCCTGGATCTAAGCCAAGGGATGAGAGGACTCAGCCAAAGAAGAGGGGATGAAACCAGCTGTAACAAGCTGGGGTTTATTCATCTAGCTACCTAACTACTTATAGTACTGGATCATGTGCATGGACCAGGTGCAGTACTAAAGGGCAGGTCAACAGTAACTCAAGGCACAGCAAGTATGAGAGTACTGCTGACAGATGTGCAGCATCTGTGGGAATCATACCTGAGAAGACCATAACAACAGTAAGTAAGATATCTGAAAGGATAAGATAAGATGAAGATAAAATGATCTTATCTAATCAGATGATCTAAAGAGAAACATAAAAGAAAGTAAAGAAAAGAAATAATATAATGGCAGGGAATAAGGTCAGCAATAGGAGTCTGACACAAACAGTTGTCAGGAGGTTTTGTGATGCCCCAATAAGTGGTAGACACCCTTGCACTACTTGCTGAGGCAATGTAAGGCCTGGCACTGTAGCTGAACTATGAAAAATTTGAACCATAAAACACATTCAATGCTCTCTTGAGCAAGGAGGGAGGGGAATTGGGATGGAGTCAGGAATGGAAAGGGAGGATGTGTGTGTGAGGTTGTGAAGAGAGAGCTGAATACAATTGTGAGGCCAATGTTTGTCAGCAAGGTCACACAATGTATAAAGGAGGAAGAAGGCTAACACCAGGGATGAGATCACATTTAACAACCAGATATCCCAGATGTATTCAGCTAAAGAAAGAGTACAATACAAGTACTCTATATATACTAAAGGAAACCTGCACACAGACCATGTATGTACTGTAGGGCAGGCATATCATAAAGGAATGCTGCACATTCCTGTGAATGATCAATAAGCAACTCACACAGCATCAGTAAGGATGTGCAGCATCTGTGGGAAGCTCTGTAATTGACTGTGAGAATATGTGTCATAACTGTATAGTAATCAGCCCAATGATGAATGGTCAATGAGTCATAGATAATCATGATAAGATCTACTAATGATCTGATAAGATATCTCTTGTAGATCTTGAGCAATAAGTGTAAAAGAAATCATAAAATGAAAGGAAAAATAAATATGTCCTGACAGTTGCAGTCTCTATTCAAAGAGATTGGTTTTGGTTTCACCTTTCCTCTTTTGCTTTATGGAGATAACAAGGGTTCCATTGACATTGCAACTAATCCTGTGATCACTTGAGGTACCAAGCACATAGACATACACCATCACTACATATGGGAGTGCCTCTCCTCTCACTCCATTGCTGTTCACCATCTACCCTCTTCCCTTATCACTGCAGATATTCTCACCAAACTGCCATCTCTTCCTCTCTTTTCTTCTCATTGATCTGTTAGCTTTTCCTTATCTGATCTGATCAGTGATCACTCTTCTCTCCCTTCTGACACCTGCGGCCCACACTTCATTAGTCAGTGCAGTCTGTGCATGACTGCAGATTGTATATCTGTAGCAAAATAGTGTCTGTAAATATAAGCAGACATCTCTCTCTGCCTCCTGTGTGCTCTGTCTGCACCTGTCTTTTACCATTCCACTTCACTACTCTCCTTTTTGGTCATCCAATATGGTCAACCCTGTCTTCATCTTCACCATCATCTTCTCTACTGTGCTATTAAGCACAACCACCACCCTCATCACCTACCTCCACATATCTTCCCATCATCGAGTTGAGTCTTTCCCCCTCATCTAGTCATGTCCCTGTTGCCTTTGCCTTCACACCACTCTGCCTGTGCAACACAATCTGGTCTTGGACTTGTGCAGCATGTCTTGCATGGGGGGGTGTTGACAATGGTATATGTATACTAGACAGCTACTCCACTTTTCATCTTTAAGCACTATACATGTACACACACGCACATACATGACTACACATTACTATAACTAGTCAGTAGTGGTACAAACAACAACAAGAACTCTTCTATTTCTCCTCCACACATGGCCTGTCCTCAACATTGGCTGCTTTGGCAGTGGGGAGTTGAGTTAAGATGACAAATGCAATGATGACATGAGCAATACATGCTGCATTGCCTCCCATGTGCTGGGCAGGGCCCATAGCCTGTACATGCAGGCTATGGAAGGCAACAGTAACAATGATGTATATGAGGGATAGGAGGTAGGACACTCCTAGCATAGTAAGTGAAGTAGGCAGTCTCATGACTGCAGCAAGAGTGAGATGTTACCAACACACAGGTTGTGAGGTAACATGATAAAGGTATGTCAGACGAAGTGTAAGACATCTGAGGAGTTGTAGCATAGAGTACCCATCGAATATAGGTAGAGTTGAAGCAGAGTATGTGTGAAGGAATATAACAACTACTATAAGTGGAGGGATGCACATTGTCCCAGAGTGGTGAGTAGGGTGTGAGTTGCTCGGACATGTGTGTAGGTGTAAAAGTAATGTCTGAGAAGATGAAGAGTAGTGTACATGTTGTCGATGTAAATAGTACATGTAGTGGAGATGCTATAGAAAGCCAAATGAAATATGGATAGTATGCATGGATATTCAATAAATAGTCCACAGAGTAGAAGTAAGAAATGAAGTGTGTGGTAGATATGTAATGTGTACATGTATGGAGCAAAGTTGAACAAAAAAAATAGTATAGTATGTACTGAATATCCAACAAGAGCAAACAGGCCTTCATTACCACAATGGGTATTGATGTTGAAACCTTCAAATTTATCCTTGGCTGTGGATTCTCAGCCACTTGGCATTCACTATCTATCCCTCACTCTGATGTCTTCCAATCAGGTCACCCATGTCTCATATGACACTTGCTTGATGTGGCAGGTGCACTAGGCCTACCTAGCTGCATCTCCTGCCATGTGTGTGTGCACTCACCTCACATTCCCATACTGTGACTCTCCCACTGTCCCACTCAGCATGGCTGACTCATCATCCCTGTGCAACATCAACAGTGCTGCCCTCCATGCATACAAGCTCATTGCAGTCACCACAGTCATTCATCCCCCCAGCCACCACACAGCCACTGATGATGGCATTGCAGCAGTTGCAGCCACAGGTTGTGCCCATGCCACCCCCTGCACTTTTGCTTTTGGTGCAGAGCAAGATGCTCCACTGGCAGCCTGTGCATGTGCACCATATAGGCATGGCAGCTGCATCTGCCACATCCTCATGTACCTACCTGTCGAGCATGTAAATTACTGAGCCATATGCAAACCTCCAGCATCTTGCATTTGTCAAAGTGTATACAACAGAATTTTGAGGGTAAATGACAAATAGTATGAGACAGTAGTAGGAATGAGAACAAAGATTTGGATTTATTAGAGTAAGATCTCATACATGGTTGAGTTCAGATAGTGAAGTACAAGGCCTCTGAACCCAGTGGGGCAAGGGCATGTAGGATGGAAAGGGCCTTGGCAGTGATGGGCATGCCACAGCACTGCTCAAGGGTAGTGACAGCATGGACATTGGCCTGGAGAGGCATGCCAGGACTTGTGTGTTGGAGATCAGGTGTG
>QLPN01000114.1:0-27404 GCA_003314395.1 Albatrellus ellisii
TCCGGATCTTTGAATTGTCGTCTGGTCAGCTGTACGCCACACTCGAGCGCACTGCCAAAACGAAGATATCATCCTTCTCCTTTCGTTCCGACAGCAGACAGGCTGCATTGGCGGATCGCAGCAATCCGAGCGCAATCGAGCTCTGGGACCTGGATAGCCACACCTGTGTTTGGAAATCAGTACCCCCTGATGAGATCTATCGCATCGCGTTCTCTCCACAGAACGACGTAGTCGCGTGGCTGGGAGGCTTCTATCTTGGATTAGTGGATGCCATCTCATGTGAAGCTGTCTTACAGCATTATTACACTTCATCTTCCGTTGCTTTGTCATCTCGCTATCAAATCGCCTGGACTATAGATGGAACACAGCTACTCACGACTGATGGTGATGGAGTGGTGCGTGCCTGGAACGTGGCATCGGCACGATCAAGCAAGCAGGTCCACCTGCTCTTTGAATGCGACACCAAGCATCTCACGACGTCCTGCTTCTTCTTCGACAACCACAGATCCATCCTCACCGACCACGGCTTCTTCCCCATTCCACATCAACACCGCCCCCCATGCGCTGCAGACGACCTGGTGCTGCCCTCTCCGGAGACATTGTTGAGGTTGCGAGACGACGGCTGGATCTGGCTCGTTGGAAGGACAAACGACCGGCGAGTGTGCTGGCTTCCACCAACATACAGACCGGTACCTCCAATGTTCAATGAGAACATCGTCATCTTACAGGATAGTGTCTGGTTGGTGACGAATTCGGGTCGACTCGTGCTTCTTGACTTGAAGAAATGGCTTAGAAACGCAAATATCGGTTTGTAGATGCACTTGTAAGCTCGTGGGTTATGTTTACTGTACCATAATATGCTTTTTGCAGATAGGTTACATTCCTTATATACAACGTCGGTAATGTGATTTCGAGTACGGATACTTTTGTATGTCACTGCGTTCTTCGAGACAAGTGGTCTCAGAGTATGATAGTTTGTCCATTATTCACAGCGTTTGTGAAGCACCGTGACGGAAAGCAGCAGCTCTTCTTCTCTTCCTCATCCTTCGCCACGGTCTACGACCAGTGAGGCAGACCCATAACTACATCAGATTCTTGCCGATACATGATAGCTTGAGCTCTGAACGAGACCAACCGACGGTTATGCCAGTGATGATCAGAAAATACTGCCTATATTAATTTCACCGAGATTGATGCCTAATATTGAGGGCTCATACAGTATGCGCTCCGCAAGTTGATCGCTGTGCTGGCTCGGACTCCTGCATGCGCGTAATCAATGTTGCCAACTCGCACTCGGCCGCAGACAGGCTCTTCTGCGTCACTTCCAACTTGTCCGACATCTTCGGGTGCGCAGGATATAAGACAAGCTCGTGGTCCTCCATGTACAGGCAGTCCATGACACCCCGCCACTCGCGACTCTTCGTCTTGCGCTCGTCCAGAACCTTGCGCGGGCGGGCCAGCTCGCCATCAATGCGCTCCAGCTTGTGTCCATCTTCTCAACGACCTCGCGCAGATGGCAGAGCTTAATTCTTATCTTCCTCTGTTAGTGGTTGCACACTGCTGAGCTCCACCCCGAGCTCTGCATTGCATTCCTCCATATCCTGCGAGTGCACTGCCACTAGGCTCACCAGTCTTCTTCTGGCAAAAGTTTTCAGACTTGCACTCACGGTGCTATCATAGCATTTCCAGCTCCTGTCATGAGCAGGCCATGCACCCTTCTGAAACCGCTGCTCAAGTGTCCCTCTGAAGTTGGACGACAGGCTTCCTCTGCTTTTTGTGCTCTATACCATCTTGCTAGAGCTCAATCACGAGATGATGTTGGAGTTCCCTTTTTTTGAGAACGGGATTATACTATCACGGAGGTAGACGTGTGTTCTCCCCCATGAAGCAAACCGTTCTTCCATATCCACTTCTCATGGGTCTCTTTGGATCGGTCGCCCAGACCCATTGGGCATGCGCCAAGTTGATGCTTTGGATAGAGTGTTATAGAGGCATCGGGCGCCGTTTAGGGCTGTTTGTCATCGACTACTCCGTACTTTTAGACATTACTTATCATGCATGGCCGACATCCCAGGCCCCCCTCACCACGATGGTATTGTCATAGCCCATCAGAAACGCGCTTTTGATGCACGACGTTACATTTACAAACTATGAAAATGATAATTCTTGCACTGGGTGAAGATTGCTCAGGATTGTGTGGACGCCTGAGGTCGTTCAATTGAAAAAAGCAATGAGATTACAGCTTGCGTCGTAGGGATTCCTGATGTATACCTGACGCATTCATGGTTCAGCAATGGAAAGAACATTGAGAACAGGGCGGGTTTCCCTACAGCTACGAATGTGTGCTGACCGTTGGACGCGCTCGGGCGAAGCACTGCCCCGGCGCGAAGCTGGGAAGGCCCAGGATGTATCAGTATGATCACACGTCTGTGCATATACGTGTATGAGGTCTGTGAAGGAGACTAATGTCTGAGTTAGTTGAATGGTGAGGTGTGGGGAAAAGAATAGAGAGCGCCCATGAGCGGCTCGAATACAGTACTTCACGACTCGGACGCAGTCCAGTGTTCAGAGCGCCAACCATCACTGGCCGAACTTTAATCCGCTGCTTGATTTGCTGTAGCTCGACTTGATCCGACTCCACTCACTTGCCCTTACTCACCTCAGGCCATACAGCATACGACCTCAAATTCATCCTTCTACAATCAATCATGTATACAGTACGACCGTTATAGCACCCACTAGCACCAGTCCGATTGCTGCACCCAAGACCACTAGACTACTGACAGCGATGGATATCGACGCCCAGTGCTCATCTCCTTCCCGCCCTCTTCTATGGCCTTCCCAACCACCTCGCCTACCTCCGGTCAGATGTCGAGTGTAAGCGTATGACTTCCGTCTTGTTCTCTGGCAGGAAGAGTTTGCACCGCGGCGACAATGGTGGCAAGCGCTGAGTTCGTCACAACAAGAATGACGCATCCTGCTGTCCGTTTAGCACCCACCCTCGTCTGAGCCAATGACGCGCCTTTTTATCGCGCACAGCGTTTTTCATTGGTAACTTACACATCGCTGTGCTGACCAAGCACGACAATCCATCACGCATGTCAACAATCGACCCCACTTTCCCAGTGCCCCTGCCGCCATTGCTACCACGCCCCGTTCCCCTGCCACGGTGAATGCCAGCCACTTTGAATTGTTATGGAGGGCTGCGCAAAGTCTGTCCGCGCATACGGGCGCTCGTTTGCAGCGTCTAGGACGAGTTCGTCACATGGCTGTGTGGCCACGGCATCGTCTTGGGTCTTGTGGCGGACGACTACGAGTGTCCTGGGCGCGTTGTTGGTATCCAGGGATATGTGGGTGAGATTGCACGCAATCCGCGGTGGCTCGTGCAGTCCATCGGGGATGACGCATGGGCACGGTGTGCACGTTATTGTACCACGACGTCGTGAGCTTCCGTCTTGTTTTCCTCCTCTCTCACACCATCTGAGATTCCTTGTATAAAAAAGGACACAGCCACGCGCCGATTCATGCACCTCCTGTGGCCCGAGGCGAAGCGTCCGGGCCATGTTGTGCGTGCCACCCTCACACCACCTCCTACGACTAACGTCGGCTATCGCTGTTATTATACGACTCTGTTCTCTCTTCTGACCTGCCCACAGACGCAAGGTGCAGACGCAGATGCAGATGCGAAGCCTGACTGCGATGGCAGAGACACTCGCCCAATATTGTCTTGTGACTCGATCAGCTTTGTCTACCGCACCGTGCGGGACGAGGCTGACGTCGGTTCGTCAATGGAAGCAGTGAGCTCGAGCACGCCGCCGACGAGGGCCCCAGCCAACAACACTCCGCACCCGAGCCGTCTCGACGTGTGGGCGCGTCGCCATCTCGCTCCACCACGCGACGAGCGTCGCGGCAGTGAGTGCACGATCCGCCATCACCGAGCATGCGCGGGGCCCAGGACTCCTTTCTTTTTTCATTCCATTATTATTGTTCATAGAGGCGAAGTCCGCCCCACGTAAGGCATAACAATACAGAACGTGAATACAAAACGTGACAACCCTGCCACTTATTTGGTTACGTAGCTGACGAGGCGCACCTGTCATGGGTAGCATGTAGACTGGAGATGAGGCTGTATACGACCGTCGCAGCGCCACTTCTATGCAATCATACCCCCTGTCGTCTAGATGTCGCTGTAGATGAACTAGTCGAGGATATAACTAGAGCTATGCAGTCAGACAAGGACTTATCACATCATCCTCAAGCTCTTTCATTCCCTCCAGCGTCACATGGATATGAAGGTGTCGAGACCACATAATAACAGTAGCGTCGAAAAAGAAGATTGTCAGGAACATTGTATATATAATTCGCACATGTAACGCTTGGCTTGCAGCCGTACTGAAAGAGACGGGGTCCATGATATAAATGAAGATTATGCGTCTGTACATCTCATCGAAGATGTACACCGAAACAATGCCAGAATCTGACGACAACGGTGAGTTTACCTCTGCCATGCTGGTCACGACCTGAGCTATCGCGGCCTAGAGCGCCTACCGAGTCAGCCATCTCATCTATGCTTGCTAAAACCATCTGCAGTCATTACTTCTTGCGAACCCTGCAGGCGAAACTCAGGAAGTCAGATGACTTGGGTACTACAGTATACGGGATACTGTACTACAGTAGTCTATAGTCCGAACTATCAGACGTCATTGCGATGGCTCAACAAACGGTCGGAGTCTACATACCTCAACGGATTTTTCCCTTAATCCTTTTCGAATCACAATGTTTAGTCTATAACGCCTCCCAGAGTATATAGATGAAGGAGAGCGTGTAGACAACGAATGTGAGAGCTTCCACCGTTCCCGCAGCATCCAAGTTGCCGACAGGAAATTGTACATCGGTTTAGGCCTAGACTGACTATCTCAGGAGTCATGAGTGAAGAACAAGGCTGCGGAGAGATGAGGATGGGTGCTCAAATGGGCGAAAAGAAGGTATAGTAGTCGCTAATTAATGTTTAGTAATGAGCGAAAGCAACATACGTTGTCCCACACACGCCCAAAATGCCTCACTTGGAGGGAAAGTTACATTGACAAGAATGGATCCCGACGGCGATCTGGGGGGAGAGTGACGGGCATGCAGAGGGATAGAAGTGATAATATGACGCGTCCAAGCCTGAGAGGTCTTCGTGGATACGCTATGAGGACCAAAGTGAAATCTCCGCCAGAGTGAATGAGAACAGACAATTTAAGACCATACATCCCATAAACCAGTGTGGCAGCGAAAGATCGGTGATGTCCTCCAAGTTCGTAGACATCGATGAATACAAGTGGCAAAAGAAGTTAAGAAAAATAATAGTCGGAAAGTCAAGGCGAGGTCGAGGCCGCGTATGGTCGAGGACAGATACACCATGCCGGCTACTGTAAACGTCAGAAACCATTGCCTCGAATGACGCCGCTGACGCCTCCCATGAGACCTGCAGTCACGGATCATAGCATCTGGCTCACGGCCCCTCACTCTCTTGAATGTCTCAGCTTTGGTGTCATCGAAGACCAGGAATAGAAAGTCGTCGATACAAAAGCTTAATAAGGTTTCAATACCGGTGACTGGAATGACTGTTGCCGGGGACAGTGGAACGGACAGCGTTGTTGGAAAGACGGATGTAGACGTGGAACAGGACGAGAGTAACGAAGAGCTGGGTGAGATTGCAGATATTTATAGTGCGATTGTACGCCACTCGAAGTACCTTGCTCGGGATTATTCTATAGATGTTTTGATCAAATATGTACATTGCCATCTTCACGCACATACATACATAGTAATAAGATGCGGTTACTAGACGATGTAAATATAAAGTTTATGAGAAGAATTATGTGCGATACAGAGATAATGTTTGTGTGTTGTTGTCAATGGCAGGAGATTGTTAGGAAACATTGGTATCCGTGCTACTACATCACACTGAGCTGAAGATGAAAACAAGGAACGTGTCGCTCTAGAGCGGACCGCCGTACAATGCCGGGCCATCTGTCTGGACTATGCATACTACGCGTTCAATGGGACACGACACGAAAATTGTGCGCGAGCCGTTCGAGTGACGCATGCAAGGGTACTATCAGCTACCACTAGTTCGTGCACACCACATCTCGTGCAGTCACACAAATGTAACGGAAAGTCACGGTATCATCACACTGGCTGGTTTCAAAGTCCGTTCAGCGCTAGACATTAAGGAAGATATACCGTATGTATGAAGTGTACTGGCTATGTAGTGATCTAAAATATGTACTGTGGGTTGCCAGAGTAATATAAACTGTGATCATTATTAAGATGCCCAGATGGCAATGGCTGTGATGATGTGGATGCAACAGGAACAGTTAGTGAAAATCCAGCACCAATGTGATTTTGCCCGGGCCAATGGTTTGAATATGGAATGGGTAAAGATCCTTGCATTTGCGAGAAAAATGGCACTTGTGGAGGGGATACATTGTTGGCTGCTGGGGGGAGAGAGATACTTGCTGAAGGTGTCTGAGTCCGAGAGCTTTCAGTTGAAGTTGGGGTAGTGATGTGCCCACAGTTCCCACATCGTTTCAAGCCATATAGTGCTGAAAATCGAGGATTATCTGCAAGGGCCTGACGAGTGTCAGGATCCTGCAAGTGAGCTGCAATCCGTGCAGAAAGATCAGCAATTTTTCCGTCTCTTGAGAGTCCAAGTGCCCCAGCAAGTGCTTCCAGATCTTCTTTCCATTTGAGGGGACCAAATGTTCTTGTCAATTTTATCAACTATACGATGCTGATCATACTTATCCATATTAGTATTTGTCTAGTCTCTTGCAGATTGCATCATTCTTTCTTTCCCTTTTTTGGGATCTATCTTTTGGTTTTACAGTTAAGCTCCATTTAAACTTTATTGTAGCTGAACTGTATAAACCCCTCGTTTTTTGTCCACATACCCCAGCACTTTTATCTACTGCTGAGGTATGTATCTCGTCTGCTACTCTATCTCCTTTCTGACATACCTGTCTCTTGTAGCAATCTCTCCTCTGTCTTGTGTACCCTCATCTGTACACCTCATTGTTTTCTCATCAGGTATTGTCCTATCACCTTAGCACTTTTATCTACTGCTGAGCAATCTCTCCTCTGTCTTGTGTACCCTCATCTGTACACCTTGTCATTTTCTCATCAGATGTGGCCCCTTGGCCCACTGCTCTGTCTCCTCAAGGGAATAGCCCTTATTGTCACCAGTGTCTTCCTTTCCTGCAATGCATATTTGTTTGATGCTATGCTCTACTTGTCATTTGCCACCCTGCCCAGTTTTCCACAGTTCTCATTGTCATGTTGTTGTGAATGTGTGCAATTCAAGCTGTGCAATTCGAGCTTCTTCATCTAGCTTTTTCTTTTCCTTTTTCTCCTTCTTGAGCCTTTCTTTCTCCTTCCTCACATCTGCATCTGCCTCAAATGCCTCTTTGAGCTCTGGAGCTGTAACATAGCAAGCTTTCATCTTTGTCATTGTCTGAAATCTCTGTCTCCTCTCATTCTATGGCATGTGTGTTAGCTACTTATAGTAAGTATAACAGCACATTGACCATTGTAAGTATAGACAGAGAACATGTGTAGATCTATGTATGTATGTATGTATGTATGTATGTATGTATGTATGTATGTATGTATGTATGTATGTATGTATGTATGTATGTATGTATGTATGTATGTATGTATGTATGTATGTATGTATGTATGTATGTATGTATGTATGTATGTATGTATGCATGTGTGTACAGTAGTCAGCCAAAAAAGGAAGGAGATGTTTAGTCAGCATATGATCGTCAACACCCCCCCATACTGGGAACACACCTGATGAGTCCAAGACCAGAGCAATGGATAGAAAAGAGGGGAGGAGATAGGGGTTTCATTAGGATGTCAGCAGTGACAGAAGAAGGAATCTGTTGAACTGAGATAGCATTAGAGGGAAGACACTCATGGATATAGTGATGATGGATGTCTATGTGTTTCATTCCACAAGTGATGATGGGATTGGTGGCTATGTTGATAGATCCTTTGTTGTCCCTGTATAGTAATAATGGAAAGGAGAAGCCAAAACCTATTTCTTGAAAGAGTGACTGTAGCCACATGCCTTGTGCAGTGGCTTGAGACAGTGACATGGACTCTGCTTCTGTTGAGGAGAGTAACACTGTGTGTTGTTTTTGAGAGGACCAAGCAATGGCTCCACTACCTAACAAGAATGCATGTGCTCCAATTGACTTTCTATCATCTTGGTCAGCTGCCCAATCAGAGTCCAAGTAGCTGACTACCTCAGTTCCTCTACTACCATCATACCATATGTGGAAATGGATGGTGCCTTTGAGGTAGCACAAGACATGGCATGCAAGCATCAGGTGGGATGGTAGTGGATTGGAAAGGAATTGTGATAGCTTCATAACAGTGAATGTGATGTCAGGTCTAGAAACGATTGCAGCATATAACAAGGACCCTATGAGTTGTTGATAGTTGCTATGGAGTGAAGGCAGGGCAATGTAGTCAGCTGTGAGGTGCATGCTAGACAGTGAGGTCACGACTGCAAGAGGAAAAGGATTTGGTGAGGGATGAGACAATACACTTAAGATGAGTCACCCTGAAGTAGTGGATATCTCAGATGTATAAAGCTGAAGAGCTATCTACTACAGGGGACTCCTCATATACGACAGGGATCAGTGCACAGACCATGTGCTGTCACTGTAGGGCAGGCATATGTAAGTAAGATGCACAGCATTGCACTGCATCAGTAAGCATCTGTGGGAAATGTAGTCATAGTTGTATAGTAAGTGGTCCAATGACTAAATAGGTATGTGTCATAGATGATTGCGATAAGATCTACTAATTATCTGATAAGATGAGATAAGATATCTCTAGTAGATCTTATGCAATAAGGGTAAAAGAAATTGTAATAAGAAGAGAAAAATAAGTACATTTTAACAAATACCCCCCTTCTTAGGGTGAGATGACTTGATGAGCAATAGAAACTCCTGTGGATCCAAAACCTTTTTCTCTTTGTGTACAATCCAATGAATCGACTTCTTTGACCCCAGCAAGTGAAATATGTTTGAAGATTGATTGAGCTACATGATCTTTGATGTTGATGTGGGAATCACTTTCACCAAGGTTAACAAGTAATATCTTTACTGGTCTGCGATAGTCTGAATCAATAACTCTGGCTCCAATATGAATGGAATTTTTGACAGCCAGACCACTGCAAGGAGCAATACATCCATAGCAATTGTCTGGTATAGCCAAGGAGATTTGAGTATTGATCAGTTTTTGACCATGTGCAGGAATGTCAATTTCTTCTGCACTATAAAGATCTAACCCAGCAGCATGCTCTGATCCTCTTGTGGGTAGTGTTGCTAGAGTTGAAAGTTGTTTTTTTGGAATAGAACAATGTTGAACAGATCTGATAGCAGTAGGATGTGATAGGTGGAATTCTTTAACCAATTTGGGTACATCTTTGATCATAATATGTGCTGGTTCCCAGGAATTTTTGTCTTCTGGGTAATTCTTCCACTTGACAAGGTATTGGATAAATCCATGATGTTTCCTGCTATTTAAGATTCTTTCTACTTCATATTGTTCAATGTTATCCTTGATGATGGGAGATGGAGGAGGTTTTGTGACCTGCTCTGGAATATCATTGGGAGAATATGGAAGTAATTTGATGACATGGAACACAGGATGGATCTTCATAGACTTGGGAAGTGCTAATTCATATGCATTGTTTGAAAGCACTTTGACAATAGAGTAAGGTCCAAGTCTTTTATGATCCAATTTTTGAGTTGGTTGTCCAGTCTGTATGTTAGATGCATCTAACCAGACTTCATCTCCAGTTTGATATTGAGGGGTTTTTCCTTTATGAGCATCATAGTATTTCTTCATATCATCAGCTGCTTTCCTCAGCGCTGATTCTGCATCTTCTCTTGTCCTCTTCAACCCTTCAATAAAATTTTCTACCAAATTGATAGTGGACATCTTGCCTGGTTCAAATCCCATGCCTGGATTTTGTCCAGAGTTTAGCATGAAAGGAGAGTATTTGGTAGCGGTGTTAACTCTGTTATTGTAACAGAATGAATTCTGCCATGGGTAACCAATTCATCCAGTCAGATTGGCAATGGTCTACAAAAATGCAGAGATATTGTTCTATCTCTTGATTAATTCTTTCTGTTTGACTGTCTGTTTGTGGATGATAGGCTGTTGATAAGGCTGTCTTAATACCTAGTAATTGATTCAACTCCTTCATCATCTTGGAAGCAAATTGGGGACCACAATCAGATAAAATCTTCTTGGGTAATCCATGATGTTTCCAGATATTGTCTCTGAACAATCTTGCTACTCCTTCTGCTGTTATGTCAGATGTTGTCACCATAGTGTGAATCATTTTTGAGAAATGATTGACAACCACTAGAATTGAGTCATATCCCTGACTATCTGGTAATTGTGTGATCAAATCTGTGGATATGATTTACCAGGGATGTGATGGTATTTCATTTGGGGTCAATTCCCCTTGTGGTTTCTTTGTGATTGTCTTTGTTCTCTGACATATATCACAACTCTTGATGTGTTTTCCAACATATGCAGCCATGCCTTTCCACCAAAATGTTCTTGACACTATCTCCAGTGTCCTCCATTGTCCTGGATGTCCTGCGATCAGAGTATTGTGACATTGTTTGACAACTTCTGCTCTGCAACTGTCTGGTACAAGAATTTTATCTTTGAATGTTAACAACCCTTGTTTGTTTTGACCCCAGCCAGCTATAATAGATGTCTTTGCTTCATCTGCTGATAATTCTAACCACATCTTGACATCTCCATCCTTCTCCTGTTCATCTGCTATTCTTTGGAGAAGTGGAATGTTGTTCATCAATATTGCTTGTATATGGTTTGGATTGGTGAAAAATTCTGGTTTAAGCAATATGACATTCTCATTGTCATTTTCCACCCCCACTTTATGATCTGCTTGTCTCAAGAGGAGATCTGGTTTGGCTGAACTCTTTCCTGGTCTGTGGGAAAGGTGAAAGTTGAACCTAGAAAGAAATAGAGACCATCGAGCCTGGTGATGGTTCAATTTCTGGGCACTCATAAAGTACTCTAGGTTTTTGTGATCTGTAAGGATCTCAATGGGACTATCTGTTCCTTCTAGATAGTGTTGCCATTGTTCCAGTGCACATATAACAGCTAACATTTCTTTGTCATAGATGTCATAATTCCTCTCTGCTGGTGACAATCCTTTGCTGATATACACCACTGGATGCCACTTTTTGTCATCCCATATCTGTGATAATACTGCTCCCATAGCATACCCTGAACTGTCCACTTCTACAAGATATGGGTGATGAGGTTTGGGGAAGACTAGGACAGGTTTTGAACATAACACTGTCTTTAGATTTTCAAAGGAGTCTTTTTGTTCCTGTTCCCAATGCCATTTGCTATCTTTTTGTAAAAGGTTATTCAAGGGTTTTGCTAGGTCAGAAAATCCTCTAATGAAATGGCAATAAAAATTGGTAAATCCTAGGAAGGAGCAAACTTCTGTAACAGAGGTTGGTGTGGGCCATTCTGCTATCCCTTGAACTTTGACTGGGTCCATCATAATTTTGTCAAAGGATATTTTCAGGCCAAGATAGTCTATCTCTGTTTTTTCAAAGTTGCATTTTTCTGGTTTTAGGTAAAGTTTGTTATCACATAATATTTTGAGGACTTCTTCAACTATGAGATGGTGTTCTTCCAATGTTGCAGTGAAGATGAGAATGTTGTTCATATAGACTACCACTTTGCCCTTTGCGATGAGTTCTCTGAAGAGATGATTCATCATAGTTTGAAATGTGGCAGGACTATTGGTGAGTCCAAAGAACATAACAAGAGGTTTGAATAATCCTTTATTCATGATGAAGGCAGCCTTCCATTCATCTCCTTCTTTGATTCAAACATTGTTGTATCCCCATCTGATGTTGAGTTTGGTGAAATATTTAGCTCCTTTGAGTTTATCTATCGATTCTGAGATAAGTGGTAGTGGATATGAATTTTTGATAGTAATCTCATTGAGGTGGTGATAGTCTTGAATAGGACATAATTCTCCTGACTTCTTCTTAATAAAGAAAAATGGTGAAGCCATTGGTGATTTGGATGTATGTATGTGTCCAGATTTCAAGTTTTCATTGATGAATTTCTCCAACTCTTCTTGTTTGACAAAGGAAAGGTTGTACACTTTTCCCATGTGCATCTTCGCATTTGGTTTTAATTTGATAGCATGATCCCATAATTACTTTGGGGGCAGTTCATCAAAAGATTCTTTGGCAAAGACTAATTTGAACCCATGGTACACTTTGGGGACAACATCTTCAAAGGATTTCTTTATCTTCTTCTTTTCTGCCTCTATCACTAGATCTTGGGATATGTTATGAATTGCAGCATCCTTCTCATCATCTCCTATCATGATGCAGAGGATGTGATCTTCTTTCTGTACTTCATCATCATCTTCATCATCCACTTCCACTATTTTTGGTATTTCCTTCTTCAATTTTTCTGCTTTCTTCTTCTTCCATTCTCTTCTCTCTTCAACTACTCATAGGTGACATTGTTGTGGACATCTGGTAAATGATATGATTTCTGTATTCCAGTCTATTTCTGTTGAAATCTCTGTATGTGCACTACAATTCATTCCGCTTCTCTCCACAAGTGCACTTTACATACCTACAACATATGTACGCTTACCCACTCCTCAGACCACTTACCACATGTCCAAGCACACTCCACAACAACATGCATCCTCCACTTATTAGGTAGTTGTTGTATTCTATGTTACATTCTTCACATCAACTCTACCTACATGCACTATATAAGATGGGACTTCACTATACACACTCCTCAGATGTCTTGACATGTTGTCTGACTTCTCCCACTATCGCACCATGGCACCTACTGTGCTCATGTCTTACTATACTGCTGCAGGCTTGTCATCTGTTCTTTCCCCACCTGGGGACATGCTGCTTATTGCCACATCAATTGTATTGTTGCTCATTGCCTGCCCAAGCCTGCACATACAATTTCTGGGTTGTGGATTTTAAGCCAACTTTCTCCTAAGATTAGGTTGACTTTTCCTAGTCCAGTAACACAGAATATCGTTATTTCTGTGTGATTCTGGACTTTGACTATTAAGTCCACTGTTTCTTTGATAGATCCTCTTTCATTCTTTGATTCATCAACATTATAGACTGGTATAGATATTGGGAATTTTTTTGTGTTTAGATGATTTGTTTTTACAAACTCTTCATCAATGTAACATGTAGTAGCTGTTACAAGGCACTTGCTTTGGCACCTCGTAATGGTTTCCTTTTGTCTTTTTCTTTTTCTTTTTTACTTACTAGTAAAGTGTAGTATTATTACTACAAGTGTGAGCTTAGCTCCACTTTACTTAGTAAGGACTCTCTTTTCTTTTCTCTAATATAGTACTTAAGTATTTACATACTTAAGTGTGAGCATAGCTCCAGGTACTATATTAGACTTATCTTTTCTCTTTTATCTTTCTTTTATTTATTATAACATTTACTTGCTAAGGACTATTACTATACAATTAGCAAGGACTCTCCTTTCTTGTCCTTATTTACCTTTGTTTATCTCATGTTCATTTCACGCTTGTGGCTGAGCCACTTATATTACATGGACGCGACTTACTGCACTTTACTGCACATTATCGTTTACTTACTGCGCATTACTGCGCAAACTTTACTATACTTAGATCTCCAGTTTTGTATAAATAGTTGACAGACTGGTGGTCTTAAACCCCAGTCTTGTCAACTTCGCAATCTAGGGATTCTCCTTATACTGTGCTTGACCTAAGCTCGTCACAATCTCGCTTCATTCTCTAAGAACTAAGTCTAAGACCTCTAAGCCACTAAAATGTCACTAAATGACATCTTACACTTGTCACTCTGGATCCTCATATCATTATTGGTGGAATTATCCTCATAACTATCTCGTTGATTCCATTCTTCATTGTCATCAGGAACCTCTATTACATTCATCAAACTCAGATCCAAACTTTGGTTACCAGGAGTAACATTATAGACCTTCCCTAAGACCGTCCAATAGGCCGCTCTTAGCAGTAGCTCCTGAATCTAATAATGCTTTGATCGTCACAATTTGTCCACTCTCTGGTACTTTGATTTTGACTTTGACCATGGGTAATTCTGTTCTAATTCCCATGACTATGTGCTTTTCTTTTTCTTGAGAGGGCATACTCTCAGATGTCTCTTTCTTCTCTGTCTTTTTCTCTGATGCAATGTTGTTAAATACTATTTCAACTGGATCACATACATTGGTGTGATTGACAGCACCATCATCTGGAGTAAGTACTGAGAACATATTCTTGGACAGTCCAGCAACATCTACTGACTGTCCTTTGCAAAACCCAAATTCTTTCTTCTCTCTCCTTCATCAAAGGTCATCTTTTCAAAGTCCACCATGGACATTTGTCTGATTTCCTTGTGTATCTCTCTGATGCTTTTCCTTTGTGGACAGACATTTGCCCTGTGCCCCTCCTTTCTGCAATTGAAACATATAAGAGGTCTTCTCTGTGTGGTGTCTACATCCATTGGTACTGTCACATTGTTAGCCTTTTGTGCACTGCTAGATGGCTGATGATTAGCTGGTTGTGTATATCTGGGGGTCCATTGTGGTGTTCCCCTAGATTGCATAAGCTGGCAGTATTCCCACATATGCCTATCTGTTTGTTGTGCTATTGTCTGCCATTGCAGGTATGTGACTGGGGGAGGATTGATGTTGTAGATGCATCCTAAAAGATCACCATTGAGTCCTCTTTTATAGCAGTCTATGAGTGCATGCTCATCATAGAGTGTTTTGGCTGCTAATAAGAGGAAATCTGTGGTGTATTCTTTGGCTGTTTTCCCCATTTGTCAAAGTTTGTGCCAAGAATGTGAACTCTTGATGAAATATGAAGGATGTTTCAAATGCTGCACTTTCCATGCAGGCCACCACTCCATGGTGTGCCTGAATGACTATCCTGCAGTTGACCATTATCAACCCTTGACCAAAAAACTGGCACTCACCACCACAAAACCACAACCTTGTGGCATCATCACCACCATCCTTCCCAACCTCTCTACTACCAGGGTGATTGACCTTGGGTTGGGCAACTCTGATGAAAGTGGAAACAAGTACATCCCTCCCTGTCCTCATTTTTGTTGACATGCATTTTTGCTCTTTGCTCCAACATCTGTGCCCCACACTTTATTACATCAGCATGGTCTGTGTGCCACTCTTTTACATATATAGGTATCAGATTAGGGACACTGATCTTTAGTTAATCTACTTACATCACTCCCTCCCATTGCTTGCATCCACACTCACTCTTACTATATTCTGCACAATGCATGGGTTGTAATCTCTCTTTCTGGGCTTTTGCCCTGCATGTTTGCACCCTCTCCCTCTCGCCTCCTTGAATGGAGTGCCTCAGTCTCAGGCAACCACCATGCTGAACATCTAAGTGTCAACAAATTTTCTCTCCCTCCCTTCTGCACTGATGCCCTGCTGTGGCACTGCCAGCTTGATGGGCCTGTCACTTCCCAACAAATGATGGCACTCATTGATGATGGGTCCCAGTATATCCTAATCCATGAATCACTTGTCACTGCCACAGGCCTCCACTGATATGTGCTGCAGTATGGTGATGGCAGAATCTACAATCACAACCACAACAATTGCTGAGGGGTGTGAGTCATAAGATCCTCTAGACACCAAAGTAGCAGAAGTTAGTAGTTAAGTGCAATAAATGTGACATCATGACATGACAGGGTGACAAAAGGGAGATATAACATGGATGTGACATGGTAATCATGACAATGACCATGCAGTAGTAGATGCAATGCAATGCAGTAATATTGCAACACAATGCAGAAAATAACACAAAACAAAATGCAACACAGATGCAAAGCACTGCACACACATTTAGAATGTACTTTTGAGCCAGTTTACACTGATTTCTCCACAGCCATACAATCTTGCATTTCTGCCTTAACCAGCACAGAAGATGCCACTACACATGCTGACCAACTCCACAAGCTGGATTGATGCATGAAAGCCAAATTTGCTGGCCTTTTCCCCACTCACCTCCCATATGTAAACAAACTGCTGACCAATGTCTATCACTGCATCACCTTGAAGGATGCCAATACCACCATCAAGATGCACCAATACTCATGCCCCCACAAATACAAGGAAGCCTGGTGCATCTTGATCAATGAGCACATTCAAGTGGGACACATACACCCTTTGTCCAGCTCACATTGCTCCCCAGCCTTTGTCATCCCTAAATACAACCCCACTGCTCTTCCTCATTGGGTAAATGACTACAGACAGCTCAACTCCAACACTGCCTGACAATTTTCCTCTTCCCTGCATTGATGACATCCTTGCTGCCTGCACCAAATGGAAATTTTGGGGTAAAGTTGACATGATCAACTCATTTTTCAAACCTTGGTCCACCCAGATGACATCCACCTTACCACCATCACAATGCCTTTTGGCCTTTATGAATGGCCCATCATGCCCATGGGCAGCCAAAATGCACCTGCTACTCACCAACAACACATGGCAGCCACACTCCACCTACTCCTCAGCCTCATCTGGTCCAACTCCATCACCAAACATGCCAAGAATGTTCAAACTGTCCTCCAAGCACTCTGCAATGCCCACCTTTATTGTTCCCCAAAGAAGACTTCCCTGTTCTGTGAAGAGATCAACTTGGTGGGCCACACCATCTCCACCCATGGCATTGAGGCTGATCACACAAAGGTCAATTGTATCCTCTCCTGGCCCACCCCACACAAAGCCACTGATGTCCATGCCTTCCTCAGACTTGTCTGCTACATTGTGACATTTCTGCCACAACTCACTGAGCACACCCATATCCTTATGCCTCTAACCACCAAAGATGCTGACTTGCAGTTTCCACAGTGGTCTCCTACACACCAAGCCACCTTCGATGGCATCAAGCAATTGGTTGTCAGCCACAACTGTCTCACCACCATTGACCATGACCCCCCCAGGGACAACCACATCTATGTAACTTGTGATGCTAGTGAATGGCACACTGGTGCTGTCCTTTCCTGGGGCCCTACTTGGGTCCCATTTTGTTGTTCACACTGACCATTGCACATTGGAGAAACTCTTCTCTCAATGCAATTTCTCCTGCCACCAAAGCCACTGGCAAGAGTTTTTCTCCCAGTATGACTTTGACATCCTCTATCTCACAGGTCTGGAAAACACCATTGCCATTGCACTCTCCCACCTCCCCACCAATCCCACCACCCCTGCCTCCTCCATCATCACAGCAGTTGCCCTTGCCCTCTCCCACCATGAGCAACTGCTTGCATCCATCACTGCCCTCTTCCATGTCTCCTCTGACCTCTCCCTCTTATGCTGTATCCACACAGGTTGCCCTGCTGATGCTTTCTGCACCCACCCCCTCCACAACCTTGCAAGCACACCTTCTGCTGCCTGTCATGATGGCCTTCTCTACCTCAATGACCACCTTGTGATCCCTCATGTTGACAACCTCCACTGGGACATTTTCATGCTCACCCATGATGCCCTTGGCCATTTCAGTTTTGACAAGTTGTACACTGCCTTATGATTGGGCTACTACTGGCCAAACATGTGCACTGATCTCAAGCATGGCTATGTGCCATTGTGCTCTGCTTGCCAACATAACAAGTCCCTCACAACTAAACCTGCCAGTCCCTGTCATCCTCTCCCTGTCCCCAACCAGTGTGGTGACAGCATGGCCATTGATTTCATTGGCCCCTGCCTGAAGACTCTGGTTTCAATGCCATCATGACCATGATTGACCACTTGGGTACTGACATCTGCATCCTCCCCACATGAACTGATATCTCTGTGGAACAGTTCATGCACCTTTTCTTCAACCATTGGTTCTGTGAAAATGGGCTCCCATGTGAAATAGTTTCCAACTGCAACAAGATCTTCACCTCCCACTTCTGGTGTGCCCTGCATGCCCTCACTGGTGTCAAACTCCACATGTCCTTGGCCTTCCACCCTCAAACTGATTGTGCAAGTGAATGTACTAACCATACAGTTGTCCAATGCTTGCACTACCATGTCAACCATGCACAGTGTGGTTGGGTCTGTGCCTTGCCCTGCATCTGCTTTGATGCCATGTCTACCATCAATGCATCCACAGGCTACACCCTTTCTGCCTCCACCTCAGCCACAAGCCTCAGCTGATCCTGGCCCTGCTCCACAACACTACCTTGGCTCCCTCCCTGCCTGCCTCTTTCTTGCAGCAACTTGAACTTGACCTTGCTCACATGCATGACAACCTCCTCACCACTAAACTTGCCCAAGCTGAGTTTGCCAATGCTTCACATGGTCCTGAACCCAACTATCAAGTTGGCAACTGCATCCTCCTTTCCACCCACCACCACTGCCATGAATACCAGGCACAGGACCCCACATACATTGCCAAGTTCATGCCACACTATGATGGCCATTCCACTATCCTCATTGTGCACCCCAAGACAAGTTCCTATATGCTTGATATACTATGAGACCAGAGTCTGCATATATCCCTAAAGGTGGGAGACTGGGTGCACTCAACTAAAGATCACTCAATAGAAGAGGAAATCCAGCCATAACTAGCTGGAGTATATTCAGCTATACTACAGCTATCTATATACTCTAGGAGATTGCGCATGGACCAGGTGCAGTATTCTAGGGCAGACGCTACAGTACAATACCACAGTAAGTATGGAACATGCCAAAGGCACATGCTATGACCTCATAGTCTAGAACTAAGGAATGTAAGTAGAAATGATTAGATGTAGATCAGATAAGATGGAGATAAGATGATCTAATCTAATCATAATCAAAAGAAAACATAAAAGAAAATGAAAAGAAATAAAGAGATAAATGCACCAAATAATGGTGCCTGACATATACCTCCTCACACTAATATCTTCCCCACCTTCTATTCTAGCCGATTGTGTCCATTTGTACAAGCTATGCCAGAATCCAATGCTGCTAATGCACTCCCCTGGCCTGGCCTGGATGCAGCTGGGAAGCATGTGATTGACACTATTGTAGATGAACACTGCTGCAGCCTGTTGAAGATCATGTATGTACTACAATATTTTCATTTGGCTTTCTTTCCCACTCACTCCACACCTGCTTGTACACATACTATTCATATATCCATACACTTATTTCATGTCCTCAGACTACTCACTTCTTCTCACTTACTACTCTGTGTGACATGCATCACCTTCACTATGGAGCTCCTTGTACTTCTACATACAGACTCCTCTCCAACCCTATTTTCATACAATACTTAAGATGGTGTCCATACCTACAATCTCCTCAGATGTCTCTTACTGTCTGAGTGAGTACTTCACTTCTCCATCCTATTCTACACTTCTCACACCCCTGCAGCTCTCTTATTGTGCTGTGTCACCTACTGTGCTCACACCTCTCATCTTTATCACTGCAGTGTTGCCCTATTGTGCTCTCACTCACTACAATGTTGCCCTATTGTGCTCACTTCCTCTCTCACTCACTGCAGATGTCTGCACTCTCATCCCCTTTGGGGATTACTGTTATCTTGGTCATCATATACAAACTCCTTGCTGTTGTCTGCCCCAATCTGTGTATACACAGCCATGGCTGTCAATACCTGGTCCATTGGAAAGGATGGGGTGATGAAAACCTTCATTGGCTCCCTGGCTGGGACCTCACAAACACTGCCATCCTCTGTGCCTGGGCCTCTCAACACACACCACCCTTGATTTAATTTTCCCTTCCCCCCATTTTTTTCCTCATTCATTTCCTATCCACCATTTTTTCCTTTAAACTGGGGAAGAATGTAACCCTGCAGCTTACTCACTACATACATCTGCCTGACACCTGCCTGATCCACCCCCTACATATGTCAGGATATCACATGCCTTCAGACATCATCACATCATCATATCTCCCACCACCCACCTCATGTGTTCCGCTTCTCATCAAACAGTACCTAAGGCCACTAAACAACCCCAGAACTTAGGATTGCATCCCCACCCTCTTGTCTCCTGTCTTTATCTTCTGTGTCCCTACCTATCATCATTGTCCATCACTTGAGATACAGACAGTTGTCCAGTTCAGTTGCCTTTGTCCAATCTGGTCTCCTTTGAGTGTTCTATATGCAGGTGCACTTCCACTTGCCTGTGTTGGTGGTATTGCATGTGCAGTTTGCTTTTCAAGTCACAGATATCTGGAAAATAGGTAATACATTGATAAACACAGGCCATAAGTGCAGAGGGAACTAGAGATAGTTCTTATTTGTATACCACAGCACTACAGTCTACTTATAGTATCTGTTGTAGTGCATGGACCATGGACTGTAAAGTGGGAGCACATGTGTATGTATGTATGTGAATGTGGAAGTGTGTGTACAGTAAGAAGATGAAAAGGAAGGAGCTAATTAGTAAGCTAGCAGCATCAACATACATGTAGTCTCACTTTCATTTAGAAGGCATATAGTAATGTTATACTCTCCCTCTGGTAGCTTATAACTGTATAGTATTAGCAAGATAGAACTCATATGACTCAAGACAAAAATATATGAATGAGAAACCATATCTTGCTATCCACTTAAGAATGGGAGGTCAGTTGGTAAGCAGTCCTGTGAGGCCAACGTTTGCCAGCAAGGTCACACAATGTATAAGAAGAGGGATGAGGCTAACAAGAGGGATGAGATCACGCTTATGCAAACAGATATCCCAGATGTATTCAGCTGAAGAGTAACTATGATACAGCTGAAGTATATATACTAAAGAGAACCTGCGCATGGACCACATATGTACTCTAGGGCAGGTGTATCATAAAGGAATGCGCAGCATTCCTGTGAATGATCAATAAGCAACTTGCACAGCATCAGTAAGGATGCACAGCATCTGTGAGAAGCTCTGTAAGCGACTGTGAGAATATGTGTCATATGTGTATAGTAATCAAGTCGATGACAAATGGGAAATGAGTCATACATAATTGCAATAAGATCTACATGATCTGATAAGATATCTTATGTAGATCTTGAGTGATAAGGATAAAAGAAATCGTAAAATGAAAAGAAAAATGAACATGTCCTGACAAATACCCCCTCTTTTAGGGTGAGATGACTTGATGAGCATATGCAATTCCAGTAGAGCCAAATCCATGTTCTCCATGACTAGTATCATCCAATGATGTAACTTCACAGACATCAGCAATAGAGATATGTTCGAGAATTAATTGAGCAATATGATCACCAGTATTGATTTTGAAATCTTCAGTACCGAGATTGACGATAAGTATTTTCAATACTCCCCTATAATCTGAATTGATGACACCCACACCAATGTGAATAGAATTCTTAACAGCCAAACCACTGCGAGGTGCAATACAGCCATAACAATGATTTGGTATAGCTAAGGCGATTTGGGTGTCAACCAATTTTTGACTATGTGAGGGAATAATGACTGTTTCGGCACTGTAGAGATCTAATCCAGCTGCATGCTCTGATCCTCGTGTAGGTAATTTTGCTGATTCTGAAAGTCATTTGACTGGTATTGAACATTTTTGAATAGTATGTATAGTGAGAGGGTGTTTCAGATGGAATTCTTTAACCAGCTTTGGTATGTCTTTGAGAATATTTATAGCTGGTTCCCAGGAATTTTCGTCTTCTGGGTAATTTTTCCATTTGATAAGGTACTGAGTTTTCCCTTTGTGTTTTTGACTATTCAAAATGGTTTCAACTTCATATTGTTCAATACCGTCTTTGATGATTGGAGAAGGTGGAGTTTTTACAACTTGTTCTGGAATTTCATTTTGGGTATAAGGTAGTAGTTTTGTGACATGGAAGACTGGATGGATTTTCATCGACTTAGGTAATGTCAATCTGTATGTGTTATTTGACAGTACTTGTTCGATTGGATAAGGTCCAAGTCGTTTATGATCCAATTTCTTTGTAGGTCTTCCAGTTTGAATGTTTGTCGCATCTAACCAAACTTTATCTTCAACTGCATAATTGGGTGTTGCTCCTCTGTGAGCGTCATAGTATCTCTTCATATCATCAGCCACTTTTCTTAGCACTGATTCTGCATCATCTCTTGTCCTCTTCATTCCTTCTACAAAATTTTCTACCGATTCGATAGTGGACGTCTTGCCCAATTCAAAACCCATGCGAGGATTTTGTCCAGAGTTAATCATGAATGGAGAGTATTTAGTTGAGGCATTGACTCTGTTATTATAACAAAATTCTGCCATTGGTAACCAATTCATCCAATCTGATTGTCGATGATCAACGAATATTCTTCAATCTCTTGATTGATTTGTTCTGTTTGGCCATCGGTTTGAGGATGATAGGCTGTCGACAAAGCTGTCTTGATGCCTAGTAATTGGTTTAACTCCTTCATCATCTTGGAAGCAAATTGTGGTCCCTGATCTGATATAATCTTTTCAGGAAGTCCATGATGTTTCCAGATATTATCTCTGAACATTCTTGCTACCCCTTCTGCGGTTATGTCTGACGTTGTTGCCATGATATGTATCATCTTCGAGAATCGATCGACAACTACAAGTATTGAATCATATCCTTGACTTTCAGGTAATTGTGTAATGAGATCAGTGGATATGATCTGCCAAGGATTCGATGGTATTTCATTTGGTGTCAATTCACCTTGTGGTTTTCTCATCATTGTTTTTGTCCTTTGACAAATATTGCAACTTTTGACGTATTTTCCAATGTATGCTGCCATTCCTTTCCACCAGAATGTTCTCGACACTAATTCTAGTGTCCTCCACTGTCCTGGATGTCCTGCGATTGGGGTATCATGGCAATGTTTGACGACTTCTGCTCTGCAGCTGTCAGGGACGAGGATTTTGTCTTTGAATGTAAGTAATCCTTGTTTATTTTGTCCCCATCCTGCTATTGTGGCTGTTTTGCATTTGTCTGCCAATAATTCTACCCACATCTTAACATCTTCATCTTTCTCTTGTTCGTCTGTGATTTTCTGAAGAAGTGGAATATTGTTTGTCAAAACTGCTTGTATATGGTTTGGTTTTGTGAAAAATTCTGGTTTAAGCAGTATGACATTCTCGTTGTCATGTTCCACTCCCTCTTTATGATCTGCTTGTCTCAAGAGGAGATCTGGTTTGGCTGAACTCTTTCCCGGTCTGTGGGAAAGGTGAAAGTTGAACCTAGAAAGAAATAGAGACCATTGAGCCTGGCGACGGTTCAATTTCTGGGCACTCATAAAGTACTCTAGGTTTTTGTGATCCATGAGGATCTGGACTGGACTATCTGTTCCTTCTAGATAGTGCCTCCATTGCTCCAATGCACATATAATGGCTAACATCTCTTTGTCATAGATGTCATAATTCCTCTCTGCTGGTGATAATCCTTTGCTTATATACGCAACTGGATGCCATTTCTCATCATCCCTCATCTGTGATAATACAGCTCCAGTAGCATAACCTGAACTATCAGCTTCTACAAGATAAGGGCGGTCAGGTTCAGGAAAAACTAAAACAGGTTTAGAACATAATGCTGTTTTAAGATCTTTGAAAGATTTTTGTTGCTCTGAATCCCAATGCCATTTTATGTCTTTTTGTAGAAGTGAATTGAGGGGTTTTGCTATATCTGAAAATCCTCTGATAAAACATTGATAAAAATTGGTGAACCCTAAGAAGGAGCGGACTTCTGTGACAGAGGTTGGGATAGGCCATTCTGCAATTCCTTGGACTTTGATGGGATCCATCATAATTTTGTCAAAGGATATTTTTAGTCCAAGGTAATCGATTTCTGTCTTCTTGAAGTCGCATTTCTTGGGTTTGAGATATAGTTTATTATCGCGTAATATCTTCAACACTTCTTCCACTATAATCCTATGTTCTTCAATTGTCGCCATGAAGATAAGGATGTCATCCATATAAACTACCACTTTCCCTCTTGCTATCAACTCCCTGAAGAGATGATTCATCATTGTTTGAAATGTGGCAGGACTGTTGGTAAGTCCAAAAAACATAACAAGAGGTTCGTATAATCCTTGATTTGTGATGAAGGCAGCCTTCCATTCATCTCCTTCCTTGATACGAACATTGTTATATCCCCATCTGATGTTGAGTTTCGTGAAGTATTTGGTCCCTTTGAGTTTATCGATCAATTCTGAGATAAGTGGTAAAGGATAAGAATTTTTGATTGTAATCTCATTGAGGCATCTGTAATCTTGAATAGGACGTAATTCTCCTGATTTTTTTTTGATAAAGAAAAATGGAGAAGCCATGGGTGATTTAGATGGTCTAATTCATCCTGATTTCAAGTTTTCTTCAATGAACTTCTCTAACTCCTTCTGTTCTGTAAACAAAAGATTGTAGATCTTCCCCATATGCATCTTTGCATTTGGTTTCAATTCAATTGCATGGTCCCCAGTCCGTTTGGGATGTAGTTCATCAAATGATTCTTTTGCAAATACTGATTTGAAACCATGATATGCTTTGGGTACTATATCTTTGAACAACTTCTTGATCTTTCATTTTTCTGCTTCTATTGCCAAATCCTGAGATATGTTTGATATGGATGCTTCCAGTTCAGGATTTCCAACCATGACACATAGTACTTTGTCTTCTTTTCCTATTGTGTCCTCATCTTCATCGTCAACTTCTTTCAGTTCAGGAACTTCTTTCTTCTTCTTCTGTTTATGTTCCTTTCATTCTGCTACTATTCTGATGTGACATCATCGTGGACATCTAGTGAATTTTACCCTGCCTGTTTCCCAGTCGATTTCTGGGTTGTGAATCTTTAGCAATGTTTCTCTGAGGATAAGGTTGACTTTTCCTAATCCAGTAACACAGAACGTATTTCTCTCCATGTGATTCTGTATTTTGACTATAAGATCCACTGTCTCTTTGATAGAACCTCTTTCATTCTTTGTTCCATCAATGTTATAAACTGGGATGGCGATTGGGAGTTTCTTTGTAATAAGATGATTATTTTTGACAAATTCTTTGTCTATGTAACAAGTTGTTGCTCCTGAATCGACCAAGGCTTGGATAGTAATCACTTGTCCATTGTCAGGTCTTTTGACTTCTAATTCTATCATGGGTAATTCCATTCGTACTCCCATGACAACATGCTTTTCTTTTTCTAGAGAGGGCATACTCTCTGATGTCTTCTCTTCAGTCTTTTTCTCTGATGCAATGTGATTAAATATTTCGATTGGATCACATACATTGGCATGGTCAACAGTGCCATCATCTGGAGTAAGTACTGAAAAATGATTGGACAAAGTAGTGACATCTACTACTCGTCCTTTCCAAAACCCGCTTCCTTAGTGATTTTCTTTATTGCTTCATCATTCAACATCTGCACAAATTCTTCTGTGGTCATACCCCTAATCTGCTCATGAATGGTGCGTAATTTCTCCTTCTTCTTTTGTGGGCAGTCATGCAATATATGCCCCTTTTCTCTGCAGTTGAAGCAAATGATTTCCTGGCATCTTTGTGCACAGTCTACATCCATTGGTACTGTTTCATTGCTAGCTTTGTGGGCCATCCCAGAAGGATTAGTGACATTGCTTTGAGTATTAGCATTTCAGTTGTATCTGGGTCCCCAGCTTGAGGATCCCCTGTCTGCAACCAATTGCTTAAACTCACGCATGTGTCGATCCGTACTCTGTGCCATCTGCTGCCATGATAAGTATGTGGAAGGAGGAGGATTGATGTTGTAGATTCTTTGGAGAAGATCCATGTTTAATCCTCTTTTGTAGCAATCAATGAGTGCTTCCTCATCATATTTTGTTTTTGCTGCTACTAAAAAGAATTCTGTGGTGAATTCTTCTGCTGTTTTTCCTCCTTGACATAGTTTGGATAACTGCTGCTGTGCTGTTTGTGCTTCATCTGGATCACCAAATTGTGCTCGCAATTTCATGTCGAAGTCCATCCAGTTGGCAAAAGGTTCTGGATATATGGGATTGTTTGGGTGGACTTCATGTAATCGTTGCTTTGCAACTACTAGGTTTCTCCAGGCTTCTGCACTTCCTCCTATCATATATGATAGGGCATATGTGATTCTGTCACTGTCTGTCCACATTTTATTTGCTGCAAATACAAGAAATAGTTCTTGTACAAAGGAGTCAAGTTTGTCACGCTTCCCCAAGTATGGAGTAGGTGATGAAACTTTTACCCAGTGTTGGGCAAATATGTGGCCTGTGGGGGTGGCAGTGAGGCCAGAGATATTTGTCAAAAGTGGCATTTGGGTTTGGGGGGCAGAGAGCATTGATGTTGTTTTGGCCAAGGATTTGGTAATTTTGACCAATGCATTCCCCATTTCCAACTGGTGTGTTTGTTGTTGTTGCTGCACCAATTTTGACTGTTCTATCTCATGCCTCATTATCTCCAATGTATCCTCCAGATCCACTATCTGAGTCGCCATGGGCATTATTCAGTCGTCGTCCATTCTTTCTTCTGAAGAATCTGATATTATTGCTGCTGGTTCTCATGCTTGCCAATTTGATGGACCACTCATCTGATGACTTCCCCTCTAAAGATGAACTGTTGGGGGAGTGAATTGTAATACAGGCTGGTTCTTTCCCAGTAGTGAGGAAAGAAATGCCATGGGAATTCTTCAGGATGAGTGGTGTAGTATGGATTATGGAGCTTGTAGAACCAGATGGCTTGTTGTTGGCGATATTTGAAGGCGTTGCTGTAGAAGCGGATAAGAGCTTGAGAAGTATGAGGTCGTGTGTGTGGAGGTAGTGAAGAGGTAAGTCTGGCATATGATTTGCCTGACCTAGTCCTCTTTTCCGAGTGAAGTATTCTCAGAATGGTGAAAAATAAAACTGCGCAAAGTGAAAACTCTTTGTTCCTTTTTCAAGGGAACAAGTTTTTCAAATGCAGAGTGGAAGTGGAAGTAAAGTAGCTGTACTAAGTACTAAAACTACTACAAAAGAGATCTTTGATATAGTAAAAGTTATAGTATCTCTGGTCCAAACGGTTGTCAGAGAGATCTTCGGTGCCCCACTAATTGGTAGACACCCTGGCACTGCTTGCTGAGGCAATGTATGGCCTGGCACTGCAGCTGAACTATGAAGAAATTGAGAACTATAACAATACAACACTCTCTTGAGTGAGGAGGGAGGGGAGTGATGATGAGGAGAGAGGAGTGTGCATGTGTGAGGTTGCAGATGAGAGAGCTGAATACAATTGTGAGGCCAACATTTGCCAGCAAGGTCACACAATGTATAAGAAGAGGGATGAGGCTAACAAGAGGGATGAGATCATGCTTATGCAAACGGATATCCCAGATGTATTCAGCTGAAGAGTAACTA
>QLPN01000119.1:0-63455 GCA_003314395.1 Albatrellus ellisii
AGTACTTAAGTATTTACATACTTAAGTGTGAGCATAGCTCCAGGTACTATATTAGACTTATCTTTTTTTCTTTTATTTATTATAACATTTACTTGCTAAGGACTATTACTATACAATTAGCAAGGACTCCCTTTTCTTGCTCTTATTTACTTTTATTTGTTTCAGATTCGTTTCGTGCTTGTGGCTGAGCCACTTATATCACATGGACACATACTTACTGCGCTTTACTGCACATTATTGTTTACTTACTGCGCATGACTGTGCAACTGTACTATAGTTAGATCACTAGTCTTGTATAAATAGTTGACAAACTGGCAGTCTTAAACCCCAGTCTTGTCAACTTTGCAATCTAGGGATTCTCCTTATACTGCGCTTGATCTAAGCTCGTCAACCACTCGCTTCACTCTTTCTTAACTAAGTCTAAGAACTCTAAAAGCTATTAAGACATCTTACACTAAGTCAAACTGGATCCTCGTATCGTTATCAGTGGAATCATCCTTGTAACTATATCATTAATCCCACTCTTCATTGTCATTCGGAACCTCTATTACGTTCATCAAGCCAATATCCAAACCTTAGTTACCAGGAGTAACATTTTAGACCTTCCCTAAAGACCGCCCAATAGGCCGCTCTTAGCAGTACCTGTGTATGCATGTTTTCATTGGTGTGGCATGGCATCCTCTTCTGCATCTTCCACACTGTGCTTTGATGCCATTGATGATGTCAATCTGGTCAGTGGTGCTGTGCCATCCCCCTCCTCACCCTCACCATTGTCACTGTCCTTGTTGTCATTGCCTTCATCATCATTGTCTTCACTCCTGCCATGGCTGTCATGGTTGCTGTTACAAGGCACTTGCTTTGGCACCTCATAACAGTTTTCTTTTTCTTTTTCTTTTCTTTTTATCTTACTTACTAGTAAAGTGTAGTATTATTACTACAAGTGTGAGCTTAGCTCCACTTTACTTAGTAAGGACTTTATCTCTCTCTCTCTCTCTTTATAGTACTACAGTATTTATTACTGCACTGTGAGTTCTACTCCAAGTACTATAAAGACTTACCTTTTCTTTTATCTTTCTTTATTTATTCACATTTATTTGCTAAGGACTATCATTATACAATTAGCAAGGACTTACCTCTTTCATCTTTATTTGTCTTTGTCTATCTCTTGTTCACTTCACATTTGTGGCTGAGCCACTTACTATACCTATGGACACATCTTAGGTCATGTGATCCTGTTGATTGCTGCACAATCATCATTGATCCATGAACCTTATTTACTTGTACTATCTTTAGCACTCTGGATTTGTATAAGTAGTTGAAAGACTGGTGGTCTTAAACCCCAGTCTTGTCAACTTCACAATCTAGGGATTCTCCTATACTACACTTGACCTAAACTCATTACAAACTCACTTCACTCTAAAGAACTAAGTCTAAGATCTCTAAGTCACTCTAAGTGTCATGAAGATATCCTATACTCATCACTCTGGATCCTCATTTAGTCATCAGTGGTATCATCCTCATCACTATCTTGTTGATCCCTCTTTTCATCATCATCAGGAACAGTTATTACACATATCAAACATGTATCCATTACCTTGTTACCAGGGGTATTGTTATAGCAGACCTTCCCTAAGACCATCCATTAGGCCACTCTTAGCAGGTGGTAGTGCATGGAGGAGAATAAAGCACATTTGTTGCTAATTGACATCAACTCCAGAAGCCATGAGTCACTCTTGTATGATGAGAAGAGTATTGAGTTGTGGAGTGAGAGGTAAGCTCATGTCATATTTGCATGTGAATAGGGACTGAAACTGGACAAACACAACCACTGCAGTGTGCTTCCCATATGCACTCTTTAGCATGTCCCATGTGCAGTGCACTTGGATGGCTTCAGAGGTGATCATGTTTGACAGCTGCATACTACAATGCATGGAGATGATGGCTTTGGCAATTTCATTGTTGTCCTGCCAGAGTTGTATTTCTTCTTGATTCATCACAGTTTTGATGGGTAGGCCTCTGGCCACTTCAGTAGTGCTCATGATAGGAGTGATCAATGGTTTTGAAATGGTGTACCATAACCCATGATAATGAGGGTGGACTTAACCATGTTTGCCCATTGGTGATAATTGTCAGAGCCCTTGAGGACAATGTTGATTTTTGGTACAGATACCAAAGATGAGAAGTGGGTGAGTTGGAGGATAGTGAGGATGAGGATGAGCTTTGGTGATAGAGTGAGAGTGACAATCCTGGAGACAAGGGCAGAGAGTATGAGAAGTAGAGTGCTACTGATGACCCGAGCAGGGCCCATAACCTGATGAGAACAGGTCATATGTGGGAGTGGAACTAGAATAGTTCTTATTTAATCACAGTAGCTTGGTATTCTACTTATAGTAAGTATCCCTAGTGCATGGACCAGTCCTACAAGTCCATCAGTAAGTGTGTACATGTGTGTACAGTGGTATATACATGTGTACAGTGATAAGACAAATTAGGAAGGAGGTGATTTAGTAAACACATGAATGATGTCAACAGATAGAGATGATGAAGTACCTACCTTAGTGACTCACAGAAGTGCTGAGGTGGTAGAACAGGATGGTAGGAAAGATATAGTAGAGTGATGATTAAGTTGAAGAGGAGCTCTTTCTGAGAGAAGAAGAGTCATTCCAAATGGAGAAGAGAGTGGGTCAGATACATGAACCCATATGAAAGTATTGTTGGTACAGTAGATAGCTGACAGAAGAGAAGGGTGATGAAATAGGCTGAAAGACAGAAGAGCATACAAGAGGTGCAACAAAGGCATGACAAACATGCAATATCCATATGCACAGTGTCCTGTGAGGTAAATGACCAAGAAAAACCAACACATTTATCTTCTTTCTTTATCTTATCTCATCTGCCACCAGTTACTTGCTGTACCAGTAGGCACACCACATGGATTTATTTATTTCATGCACATTGTACCACTTTGCTTATAATATTCCCCATATGTGATCCTCTTTGTCTTCATAGTTCAGGCTCCTCTCTAACCTTACATTGCCTTTACTATATCTACTTCATCCTGTCATGATGCACACTTCTAGCATCTGCTGAGTCACTCTATCTCTCTCTGCATACTTTCTATTGTACATGCTTGTTCCATCTCTTCTCCAGATGTGGTCTCCACTACCACTCTTGTCTCTCTGCAGGGCATTGGCTATAATCACCACCCTCATCCATCTTGGCCTACAGACCCATCTATTCTACATTATGATCTTTGCACCATTTGCTATGCTGCCCATTTATCATCACTTTTGTCTGTGGGTCAAAGTCATGTATCATCCACAATAAGGCCAGCTCAGTGTCAGTCCATCCATTTTCAGAATGTGAAATCCTTTGCTACATTATTGCAAATTCCATTCATATTTTGGTACATGGATGTATGATGCATTTGCAACACTGTTGTCACCCCACTTCATCATGAGGTTCTTCCCTTTGAAAATAATCATTGGGTCCAGCACAGTCCCATCAGCACATATTGTGACAAGTGCTGTAACACTCTCCCTATTTGCCCTACCCTGTTTATGCTGTGTCTTTATACCCTGTCTGCCTACACATCAGTTCTGCCCTTTATCTGATGGCAGGAACCCACTCTCATCCATCCTATAGAGATTCTCTGGAAGCACACCACTCTTGACAATGTACTCCTCAACAAGATCATACCAGGCTTTTACTGCAGCTGGGTCCAAGGAATGTGCACACTGTGTGTCCAAAGCCCTACTCCATTGTGTCTGTAATTCACCATGATGTTGGTCTAGAAAGACAGCAACCCAGCTTTTCCCCATAGCCTCATGGTTGCCTCCCTCCCCTGGATAATACCATTTGCTATGGTCTTGATTTCATCCCTGGTGAGTGGGAGGCCACAGTCAGCTGAAGAGAGAATGTGGTCAACAAGGATGTGCTTGTCAGAGGGGTCTAATTCTTGTTTTGATGTGTTAAAGACACTCATCAATACCCCACCCTGTGAATGGCAGAGGAGAGCCCTGCAGTTTATGACAAATTGTTCAGCAATCTTTCATACACCCTTCCACCTGCTGGCAGGCTTGGCCTACTCCAAATGATATGCCTCAATAGCTTGTTGCATGTAAGCATTGGCAGCTTTTTTGTTTCTTTACACATTGTGAGAGAGCATGTCCAGGCATGATTGAGTGAATAATGGAAGTGAGTGCCAGTAGGAAGGCTCAAAGGTGATGTTAATGGGATGCACACAAAGACCTGACATGCTGCACCTGACATGAAGCAGTGAGAATGTGTCCTGTCACACTCTTCATCATGATCAAGGCTGTAGACTACCCAAAGATGCTTCAATTTTCCCAAATATCTCTGTTGTCAGTGTGGAGACTTGATATCTATTGTAGTACTCAAAATTTGAGCTGGTTACAAAGCATAAAATTGTGCAACAGGAGCCACAAGGCCTGGTCACAATCAATTCTTGGTTCATTGATGCACAAATATGTTTCTGCAACATGCAATTTAGCACATACTCCTCTGAAACTTAGTACAGAAATGCCCCAGATATCTCTACACTGTTGTTGATTTCCCCACTATTTATAAGTTAAATTTACAGAAGTTTTATCAGGAGTGTTGAAAGACAGGCAGTGTTGCAAACTGTAAATAGACTGTTTGGAGACAGAGGTAGCCTTATAGGCCAAGATGTAGATAAAGTATGAGAGGACTAGAGTCCAGATGTCTTACATGACTGTAAGATGAGAGATGATGTGTACCAGGTGGTGGTGTGAGGCACACACTAGACAGCAAGGTCACAAGAGTAAGAGAAGGGAGTTGGCAAAGGTATGAGACAACACACTTCAGATGATTCACACTGAGTAAGCAGATATCTCAGATGTATAAAGCTGAAGACTATCTACTACAGAACATACTCTTTATATACTGGTAGGAACAGTGCACAGACCATGCACTGTTACTATAGGGCAGGCATATGTAAGTAAGATGTGCAGCATCTGTGAGAAGGATCAGTAAGTGTCAGAATGTACTTATTTTTCTATTCATTTTATGATTTCTTTTACTCTTATCAGATCAATAGTAGATCTTATTGCAATTATCCATGACTCATACCTATTTAGTCATTGGGCTGATTACTATACAATTATGACTACATTTCTCATAGATGCTTACTGATGCAGTGCAATGCTGTGCATTGCTTACTGATACTTCTCACAGATGCTGCACATCTTACCTACATATGCCTGCCCTACAGTGACAGCACATGGTCTGTGTGCTGATCCCTGTAGTATATAAGGAATCTCCTGTAGTAGATAGTTCTCTAGCTTTATACATCTGAGATATCCACCTACCAGCATGACTCATCTTAGGAGTATTGTCTCATCCCTTCACCCATACTCCCTCCTCTACACTTGTGACCTTGCTGTCTAAGCATGCACCTCACAATTGTATAAAGCTCCCTATCAGCAACTTCACACATATTCCTCCCACATTTCAAAAACCATCACTCCCCTCCCCCCTCACTCAAGAGAGCATTGTTTGCGCAGGTTATGGCAGACAACACATATAATGGAGATTGCTAGGACGTATGACAGCATAGCTGCAGTGGTAGTAAGTAGTTGTGAACAACAGTACGTTGTCACAAGTGGGAGAGAGAGCTGCAAGGTATGTGAATAGAGATATGGGATGTGTGTGGTGAAGATACTCACTCAGTTGTCTGAAGACGACGACTGAGGAGATGCGGAGTGGGAGTTGTGCCATATATAGTTGAGATCAATAAGGTTGGAGAGGAGACGCAATCCTGGAGTATAAGGATGCCTATGTATGTGAGGGATGCGCGTCGTCTGGAGTATATGTGGTGTGGGAAGTGAAAGATGTGAGAAAAATGTGTGTGTGGTAGTGGAAATGCCAAACGAAAATATAGATGGTATGTCACCATAATTCAACAAGCATTGTAATTGTTATAGTTCTCCTGTTCTTCATAGTTCAGCTGCAGCACTGGGCCTTATATTGCCTCAGTGAGCAGTGCTAGGGTGTCTACCACTTAGTGGGGCATCACAAACCCTCCTGACAACTGTTCAGATCAGGAGTACTATAACATTCTACTATAACAAAGACTTCTTTCATAGTATTAGTAGCACTAGTACTTACACTTACATATCATCACCCTTCCAATTTTGTGTTTGAAAGGCCTATTCCCTTGAAAAAGGAATAGAGAGTTTTCACTTCACATAAATCTTATTTTCACCATTCCATGCATTCTATGCTTGGAAAAGAGAACTAGATTTGGCAAATCCTACACCAGATTCAGCACTCTTTCACCACCAACTCATCGAGCAACTTCTCTTGCTCTCCTCCACTTCTATGCCAATGTGTACAATTACACCCAACAGCAGGCCATCTGGTTCTTCTGCCTTCATAATCCCTACTACAATGATCACCCTGTGGAATTCCCTTGGCACTTCTTTCCAAACTACCTCAACCACTCCAGCCCATATAGAAATTCTTTCCCACAAGCCTTTATCTTCAGAAATGAATGATGACTCAACCAGGACCCAGCACATGGGACATGAGAATTCCAGCACCTGTGGTAGAAGATTCATCAGAAGAAAGGGAAAGGGAAAGGGAAAGAAGAGATGCAGATGAGACAAGAAGACTGCAACTATTGGATATGGAGGAAGTGATGGAGATGATGAACAATCAGGTGAAACAACAAGCACAGATACAGAAAGAGCAAGGCAATGCAATAGTAGGGCTGGGAACAACCATGGCAGAAATAGCCAAAAGCATGAAGGAAGTAACAACAATGATGACACAACAAGCCCAGCCTTCAATAGCCCAGCCATCTATTCCAATCAGTTCCTCTGGCCTGCCAATCACCCTAATGGGCCACATATTTGCCCAACACCAGGTAAAGGTTTCTGCACCTACAGCATACTCAGGGAAGCAAGACAAGTTTGACTTGTTTGTCCAAGAACTATTCTTAGTATTTGCAGCAAACAAAACATGGTCAGACAGTGATTGAATCACATATGCCCTCTCCTATATGATAGGAGGTTCAGCAGAAGCATGGAGAAACTTACAGGTCACAAAACAGTGACTACATGAGGCTAATCCCCTCAACCCAATATATCCCATGCCATTCCAGAACTGGGTAGAATTTGACATGAAATTACAGGAACAGTTTGGAGATCCAGATGAATCACACACTGCACAGCAAGCCTTGCACAAATTACAACAAATGGGGAAAATGGCCAAGGAATACACCACATACTTCCTTTTATTAGCAGCAAAAACACAATATGATGAGCATGCACTCATAGACTGCTACAAAAGAGGACTCAATGGTGACCTCTTAGGCCATATCTATAACATCAACCCTCCCCCAGTCAAATACTGAAATTGGCAACAGGCAGCACAAACAATGGATAGGCATATGTGGGAATACTGCCAGCTTATGCAATCCAGGGGAACACCACAATGGACCCCCAGATATACATAGATAGCTACCTCTCAGCCAATTTATGTGCAAAAGGCAAACAATGCAATAGTACTGATGGATGTTGATGCTGCACAAAGGAGAAGACCCCTTATTTGTTTCAATTGCAGGAAAGAGGGGCATAGGGCAAACATTTGCCCACAAAGGAAGAATATCAGAGAAATACACAAGGAGATCAGACAAATGTCTACAGCAGACTTTGAGAAGATGATATTTGATGAAGGAGAAAGGAGGAAGCAGGCAGGTTTTGCAAAGGACAGCCAGTAGATATCACTGGACTGTCCAAAAATATGTTCTCAGTACTTACTCCTGATGATGGTGCTGTTGACCATGCCAATGTATGTGATCCAATTGATGAAATATTTAACAACATTGCATTGGAGAAAAAGACTGAGAAGAAAGAGACATCTGAGAGTATGCCCTCTCAAGAAAAAGAAAAGCACATAGTCATGGGAATCAGGACAGAATTACCCATGATCAAAATTGAGATCAAAGTACCAGAGAATGGACAAGTCATGACAATTGAAGCACTATTAGATTCAGGAGCTACTACATGTTACATTGATGAAGAGTTTGTAAAAACAAATTGTCTCAACACCAAGAAACTCCCAATATCTATACCAGTCTATAATGTCAATGGATCCAAAAATGAACAAGGATCTATCAAAGAAACAGTTGATTTAATAGTCAAAGTCCAAAACCACACAGAAAGAACAATGTTCTGTGTTACAGGACTAGGCAAAGTCAACCTAATCCTAGGAGAAACTTGGCTTAAAATTCACAATCCAGAAATAGACTGGAATACTGGCATCATTTCATTCACTAGATGTCCACAAAGATGTCACTTACAAGTAGTTGAAGAAAGACATGAATGGAAGAAGAAGAAAACAGAGAAATTGAAGAAAGAAATACCAAAAATAGTGGAAGTAGATGATGAAGATGATGATGAAGTAAAAAAGGGAGATCACATCCTCTGTGTCATGATAGGAGATGATGAGAAGGACACCACAATTCAAAACATATCCCAAAATCTAGCAATAGAGGCAGAAAAGAAGATCAAAAAATCCTTTAAAAATATTATTCCCAAAGCATATCATGGGTTCAAATCAGTCTTCACAAAGGAATCTTTTGAAAAATTACCTCCAAAAAGATTATGGGATCACACTATCAAATTAAAACCCAATGTGAAGATGCATATGGGAAAGGTGTACAATCTTTCCTTTGTCGAACAACAAGAGTTGGAGAAATTCATTGAAGAAAACTTGAAATCTGGACATATATGCACTTCAAAATCACCTATGGCTTCTCCATTTTTCTTTATCAAAAATAAATCAGGAGAATTACATCCAATTCAAGATTATCACCACCTTAATGAAATTACCATCAAAAATTCCTATCCCTTACCTCTCATCTCAGAATTGATAGATAAACTCAAAGGGGCTAAATATTTCACCAAACTTGATATACAATGGGGATATAACAATGTTTGAATCAAAGAAGGAGACAAATGGAAGGCTGCCTTCATTACAAACAAAGGACTATTTGAACCACTTGTCATGTTCTTTGGACTCACCAACAGCCCCACCACATTTCAAACTATGATGAATCATCTCTTTTGAGAACTCATTGTGAGGGGCAAAGTAGTAGTCTACATGGATGATATCCTCATCTTCACTGCAACAATGGAAGAACACCTGTCAGAACATACTTATTTTTCTCTTCATTTTACAATTTCTTTTACTCTTATCACTCAAGATCTACTAGAGATATCTTATTTCATCTTATCAGATCATCAGTAGATCTTATCGCAATTATCTATGACTCATTTCCTTTTAGTCATCAGGCCACTTACTGTACAGATATGACTACAATTCTCACAGACACTTATTGATGCAGAGCAATGCTGCACATTGCTTACTGATACTTCTCACAGATGCTGTGCATATGCCTGCCCTACAGTAACAGCACATGGTCTGTGTGCCAATCCCTGTAGTATATATATGAGTCTCTTGTAGTAGATAGTTCCTTAGCTTTATACATCTGAGATATCCACTATACAGTGTGACCATTCTTAAGGTGTATTGTCTCCTACTCTCATCAATCCCCCTCTTTCAGTTGTGACCTCACTGTCCTAGTATGCACCTCACAATTGTATAAAGCTCCTCCAAGCAACTTCACATCTATTCCTCCCCTCCACATCATCACTCCCCTCCTCCTTGCTCAAGAGAGCATTGTAATTGTTATGGTTCCCCAATTCTTCATAGTTCAGCTGCAGTTCCAGGCCTTATATTGCCTCAGTGAGCAGTGCTAGGGTGTCTACCACTTAGTGGGGCATTGCAAACCCTCCTGACAACCGTTCAGACCAGGAGTACTATAACTTTCACTGTAAACAAGAACTCTTTCACAGTATTAGTACCACTAGTATCTACATTACCTACCATCATCCTCCATTTTCATGTTTGAAAGGCCTATTCCCTTGAAAGAGGAATAGAGAGTTTTAACTTCACATGAATCTTACCTTTCACCATTCTGTGCATATTATGCTTGGAAAAGAGAACTCAATCTGGCAAATCCTATGCCAGATTCAGCACTATTTCACCACCAACTCATCAGTCAACTTCTCTTGCTCTCCTCCAATTCCATGCCAATGCCTACAACTATCGACAACAACAGGCAATTTGGTTCTTCCAACTTCATAATCCCTACTACAATGATCATCCTGAGGAATTCCCTTGGCACTTCTTTCCAGACTACCTTGACTGTGCCAGCCCATATAGAAACACTTTCCCCCAAGCCTTCATCTTCAGAGGAGAACAATGACACAACCAGGACCAAGTGCATGGGAAATGAGGAATCCAGCACCAATGATCAAAGACTCATCCCAGGAAAGGGAAAGGGAAAGACAAAGCAAAGAAGAAACCAGAAGACTGCATCTTCTCAAAGTAGAGGAAGCAATGGAGATGATGAATGATCAGATGAGACAACAGGCACAAACACAAAAAGAACAAGGCAAAGCAATTATATTGTTGGGCACTACAATGGCAGATATAGCCAAAAATATGAAAGAAATCACAGTGATACTGACAAGACAAGCCCAACCTATAATAGCCCAACCATCTATTCACACCAGTACCTCTGGCCAAACAAGCGCCCCATCAGCCCACATATTTGCCCAACACCAGGTAAAAGTTTCACCACCTACAGCATACTCAGGGAAGTGAGACAAACTTGACTCATTTATCCAAGAACTATTTCTGGTGTTTGCAGCAAACAAAACGTGGACTGATAGCAATCAAATAACCTATGCCCTATCTTACATGATGGGAGGTTCTGCAGAAGCATGGAGAAATCTACAAGTCACGAAACAATGACTACACGAGGCTAATCCCCTCAACCCATTATATCCCATGCCATTCCAGAACTGGGTAGAATTTGATATGAAGCTTAGGGAGCAATTTGGAGACCCAGATGAAGCACACACTGTGCAGCAAGCTCTGCATAAACTCAGACAGATGGGGAAGACCACAGAAGAATACACCACTGATTTCCTCCTATTAGCAGCCAAAACACACTATGATGAGCACATGCTCATTGACTGCTACAAGAGAGAACTCAATGGAGATCTCCTTGGTCACATCTACAATATCAATCCCCCACCAGTCAGATATCTAGAATGGCAGCAAGTGGCACAAACTACTGATGGGCACATGTGAGAATATCACCAGCTTATGCAATCTAGGGGAACACTGCAGTGGACCCCCAGATATACTCAATCAGCCACCCCACAGCCATCTAATGTGCAGAAAGCAAGTAACATGATGGTCCCTATGGATGTGGATACAGTGCAAAGAAGAAGGCCCCTCATTTGTTTCAACTGCAGGAAGGAAGGGCATAGGGCAAATGTTTGCCCACAGAGGAAAAATATCAGAGAGATACACAAGGAAATTGGGCAGATGTCCATGGCGGACCTCGAGAAACTGATATTTGATGAAGGAAAGAGAAGGAAGAAAGAGGGTTTTGCAGGGGACAGCCAGTAGATGTCACTGGACTGTCCAAGAATAGGTTCTCAGTACTTACTCCAAATGATGGCACTGTTGATCACACCAATGTATGTGATCCCATTGAAATATTTAACAACATTGCATCAGAGACAAAGATTGAGAAAGAAGAGACATCTGAGAGTATGCCCTCTCAAGAAAAAGAAAAGCATGTAGTCATGGGAACCAGAACAGAATTACCCATGATTAAAGTCAAGATCAAAGTACTGGAAAGTGGACAGGTCATAACAATTGAAGCTCTCCTAGATTCAAGAGCCACCATGTGTTACATAGACAAAGAATTTGTGAAAACAAATCATCTCAACACCAAGAAGCTCCTGATAGCTATACCAGTCTATAATGTAGATGGAACAAAAAACGAACAAGGATCCATCAAAGAAACAGTGGATTTAATAGTCAAAGTCCAAAATCATACAGAAAGAACAACCTTCTGTGTCACAGGACTTGGAAAAGTCAATCTAATACTTGGAGAGACTTGGCTTAAAATTCACAATCCTAAAATAGACTGGAACACAGGATTTATCTCATTCACCAGATGTCCATGAAGATGCCATTCATGAGTAGTCAAAGAAAGGCATGCATGGAAGAAAAAGAAAGTAGAGAAATTGAAGAAAGAAATACCAAAAACAGTAGAAGTAGATGATGACAAAGACAATGAAGTACAAAAAGGAGATTGTATCCTCTGCATCATGATAGGAGATGATGAGAAGGAAGCCACAATTTGAAACATATTCCAAGATTTGGCAATAGAAGCAGAGAAGAAGAAGATAAAAGAAATCCTTTGAAGACATTGTTCCTAAAGCATATCATGGGTTCAGATCAGTCTTTGCAAAGGAATATTTTGACAAACTACCTCCAAAAAGACTCTGGGATCATGCAATTGAATTGAAACCTAATGTGAAGATGCATATGGGAAAGGTGTACAATCTCTTGTTCACAGAACAGCAGGAGTTGGAGAAATTTATCAAAGAAAATCTGAAATCTGGATGTATATGCACTTCTAAATCACCTATGGCTTCTCCATTCTTCTTTATCAAAAAGAAATCAGGCAAATTACATCCAATCCAAGATTATTGATGCCTAAACAAGATCACTATCAAAAATTCTTATCCTTTACCCCTCATCTCAGAATTGATAGACAAACTCAAAGGCACAAAATATTTCACCAAACTTGATATCAGATGGGGATATAACAATGTTCAAATCAAGGAAGGAGATGAATGGAAAGCTGCCTTCATTACTAACAAAGGTCTATACAAACCACTTGTTATGTTCTTTGGACTCACCAATAGCCCCACCACATTCCAAACCATGATGAATCATCTCTTTAGAGAACTCATTGCAAGGGGCAAAGTAGTAGTCTATATGGATGACATCCTTATCTTTACTGCAACACTGGAAGAGCACTGCCAAATAGTTGAAGAAGTCCTCAAAATCCTATGCAATAACAAACTCTATTTGAAACCAGAAAAATGTGATTTTGAGAAAACAGAAATAGATTATTTGGGCCTCAAAATATCCTTTGACAAAATCATGATGGACCTAATCAAAGTTCAAGGGATAGCCAAATGGCCCATGCCAACATCTGTTACAGAAGTTCGTTCATTTTTAGGGTTCACAAACTTTTATCAATGTTTCATTAGAGGATTCTCTGACTTAGCAAAACCCCTGAATGCACTCCTACAGAAAGATAGTAAACGGCACTGGGATCAGGAACAAAAAGACTCTTTTGAAAATCTAAAGACAGCATTATGCTCTAAACCTGTCTTGGTCCTCCCTGAACCCCATTGACCATATCTAGTAGAAGCAGACAGTTCAGGGTATGCTACAGGAGCAGTATTGTCACAGATGAGGGACAATGAAAAGTGGCACCCAGTGGCATATATTAGCAAAGGGTTATCACCTGCAGAAAGGAATTATGAGATCTACAACAAAGAGATGTTAGCTATTATACATGCACTAGAGCAATGGCAACACTATCTAGAGGGAACAGATAGTCCTGTTGAAATCCTCACAGATCACAAAAACATAGAGTACTTCATGAGTGCCCAGAAATTAAACCATCACCAGGCCCAATGGTCCCTATTTCTTTCTAGGTTCAACTTTCACCTTTCCCACAGACCAGGAAAGAGTTTGGCCAAACCTGATCTCCTCTCAAGATGAGCAGATCATAAAGAGGGGGTGGAAAATGACAATGAGAATGTCATACTGCTTAAACCAGAATTTTTCAAATCAAACAATCTTGTTGATAGCACTTGTGCACCCAAGATTACAGACAAACACACCATAGCAGTTATGACAAACAATATTCCACTCCTTCAAGAGATAGCAGATGAACAGGAGAAGGATGGCGATGTCAAAATGTGGGTAGAATTATCAGCAGACAAAGCAAAGATGGCTACAATAACTGGCTGGGGACAAAACAGAAAAGGATTGTTAACATATGTTGACGATCATATGCTGACCAATCATCTCCTTCCTTTTTGAGTTATCTACTGTACACACTCACACACTCTCCAACACATACATACACAAGTTTGACTGTACATAGTTCCCTGGTCCGTGCTCCTCTTCACTACTATAAATAGTTAGAAGTATCATTGAATAAAGATAAGAACAATTCTCAGTTCTCCTCGCATGTATGGCCTGTGTTTCACAGGTTATGGGCCCTGCCCAGGTCATTTGCACAACTCTCTCTCTACTCCTAACTCTCTCACAGCCCAAACTCTTCCTCTTACTCACACTCCTACACCTTGTCCAACCCTCATCCTCAGTCTCTGTACCCAAAATCTCTGTCATCCTCGAAGGCACTACCAACTACCACCAATGGGCTAATGTCATCAAATCAGCCCTAATCATTATGGGAGTATGGTACACCATATCTAAACCTTCAGTTGTTCCAGTAATCAGCATAACTGATGTACCTGGTGGACTACCAATCGAGACTACCACAAACATGGACGAAATACAAATCTGGTGCGACAACAACGAAATAGCAAAAGCTGTTATCTCTATGCATTGTAGCACACAGCCTTCCATCCTCATCTCCTCTGAAGCAATCCTGGCTCAACATGCATGGGAACTCCTGAAAGCTACATATGGTCGACAATCAGCAGTCGCCGCATTTGTTGAATTCCAATCAATGTTCATCTTGAAGTTCAACCTTCACTCACCTTTAATGGCCCAAATTGACACTCTATCAGTAGTGCGCAACAGGCTCCAAGAGTCTGGCATCCACATCAACGACCAACAAATGTGCTTTATACTTCTCCATGCCCTGCCAACATCCTGGAGCTCCTTTACCTCTGCCATTCTAGCTTCCTCCGACATTGACCAACTTAGTCTCTCCACAATCCATGGCAGGATACTGGATGAAGAAGTGTGCTCAAAGCCCCATTCAGCTCTCGCAGCCTTTCACTCCTCCACCCCAGCCCAGCAATGCAGCAACAAATTCTGCACTCACTGTAAATGGCAGAACCACATGGTTGAGAGTTGCTGGACATTGCATGGTATGCCTGTGGATGTAAAGGCAAGGTTGGAAAAGAAGAAGGAGAAAGAAATTCCTGACATGTCACCTAGTCTTAACATCATGTCATCTACTTCTGCTTCCGTATTTGATGCGTGCTACTATGTTGGTGGCTGTGAAGCCTGGATGTTAGATTCTGGTTGTATGGACCACATTACACCTCACCAGGAAGACCTTGTTTCATACAACCTGGCCCCATTGCATAGTGTCACCGTTGGGAATGGCACCTCTACACTGTGCCTTGGAACTGGATCGTGTGTGCAGGATCATGTGCTACCTGACCACACGAAGCTCTCCTTGTCACTCTCCAATGTTCTACATGTGCCAAGGGCGTCTGGGCATTTTCTTTCTGTTAGCCACCTCACCAACCTCAGTTTCTGCATCACCTTCAACCAAGACACTTGTTTCATCACTTGTGGTGATCAGGTTCTCAGTGTCAGAAACAAATGAAACGGAACGTACTGGGTTGATCTCCACACCTCCACTGGACTCCATTCCATCACAGCTCCCACCATTCACATCTGGCATGAACACTTGGGACACCTCTCAGAAGAAGTGGTTCGTCGTATCAAACCAACCCAGCTCTCTGGGTTCTCTACTTCCTCTGGGGGCTCTTCTGTCCTGCCCTGTTCAGGATGTCTCCAAGGCAAACTACCTCACTCACCATTTTGCATCTCCCATTCACATGCCACCAAAGCACTCAGTCTTGTCCACTTGGACCTGGTTGGAGCTGTCAGCACAGCATCCATTGGGATGGGCAACAAGTACTTTGCCACATTTCTTGATGATTATAGTGGTTTCAGTGTTGTATACCCCTTATGGACTAAAGACCAACTGTCACTAGTGCTGGAGCACTACCTCACCCACGTGCATGCCCTCTTTGGATGTTGGCCACTTGTCTTGCGATTGGATTGAGGGGGGGAATACGTTAACGATAAGGTTGCAGTGTAAGACCTGCAAGCAGGCTACTGACGATTTTGGACGCAAGATCTAGGTTACTTACTTTACAGCCACACACCAGAATGACCTGGCAGTGCGTAGTACGATACGTCTATAACGCACTAAAACTACACTACGCGAATGCTGCCAAGGAGATGGAGCAACGTACATACGAGACTACCGTATTTAAGGAGTCGGGGGTGTGCCCCTCCTCTTCAGCTACTTTCCAGCCATTACAAGTACGAGCTACCTTACAGTTACCACAAGCCATCAGTCAAATCATGCAGATTCTATGCTGCGCCGAGCCCGCTGCTATCTCAGTTTCATTCTCAATATCATCTTCATCCATTCTATTACGTGTTCTAGCCTAAGAGTCCGCTGCTCTGGTCATACACATCTATCAAACCACCTTACACCTTGAACTTGCACGGAAGACATATCCTTTCTGTACAGCGGATCTTCTCCTATCCCAGGGTGTTGACCACCAGCACACAGTTCCATACTCACCACAGCAAAATGGATGCATGGAGTGATGGAATCAGACCATCCTGGACCGCACCCTCTCCTTACTGCACTGTGCAGGTTTGTCACCTGGTTTCTGGGAGCATGCAGTGTGTACTGCCATTCATACCTACAACCTGTCCCCTGCCAAGTGGCTAGGGTGGCAGGCTCCTGCATCTCTCTGGTCTCCCACTACCACTCTGCTGAACGTATTGCACCTTCGCATTTTTGGATGTCATGCATGGGTCAAGATCCCAGACCATCAGTGGTCGAAGCTGGATCCCAGGGCACGGGCACTCACCTTCATCAGTTATGAAGCTGGGACTAAAGGTTGGGTGTTCTGGGACCCATCCTCCCATCGCACCATTGTCAGCCACAATGTTGTTTTTGAAGAATCCATGTTCCCTGCCATTGAGGCCATCATCTCCCCCACCATGCATGACCTTTTTCCCTCAACTGCTAAGAGCGGCCTATTGGTCGGTCTTAGGGAAGGTCTAAAGTGTTACTCCTGGTAACCAAGGTTTGGATATTGGCTTGATGAATGTAATAGAGGTTCCTGATGACGATGAAGAATGGGATTAACAATATGGTTATGAGGATAATTCCACCGATAACGATATGAAGATCCAGAGTGATGAGTGTAAGATGTCTAGTGACGTTTTTAGTGACTTAGAGTTCTTAGACTTAGTTTTAAGAGAGCGAAGCGAGTGATTAATGAGTTTAGATCAAGTGCAGTATAGGAGAATCCCTAGATTGCGAAGTTGACAAGACTGGGGTTTAAGACCGCCAGTTTGTCAACTATTTATACAAAACTAGTGATCTAACTATAGTACAGTTGCGCAGCGTTGCGCAGTAAGTAAACAATAATGCACAGTATTTGCGCAGTAAGTACGCATCCTTGTGATATAAGTGGCTCAGCCACAAGCGCGAAATGAACTAGAGATAAACAGATGTAAATAAAGATAAGAAAAAGGAGTCCTTGCTAATTGTATAGTAATAGTCCTTAGCAAGTAAATGTTATAATAAATAAAGAAAAGATAAAAAGAGAAAAGATAAGTCTAGTATAGTACTTGGAGCTAAGCTCACACTTAAGTATGTAGATACTTAAGTACTATAAGAGAGAAAAGAAAGATGAGTCCTTACTAAGTAAAGTGGAGCTAAGCTCACACTTGTAGTAATAATACTACACTTTACTATAGTAAGTAAAAGAAAAAGAAAAAATAAAACGCGTTACGAGGTGCCAAAGCAAGTGCCTCATAACATCAACCATGGTTTTTGATGGTTCTCCTGGCGACTCCTTGGCCAATGATGATGACAGCGATGATGGCGCCAACATTGACAAGGGAGGTACTACCCCATCTGTTGGTCCTTCAACCATCCCACCATCTGACACTCAAGTTCCTGGTGTGACTGCTGCACCTGCCATAGAGCCACCTGCTCCACCTGCTGACATTCTTGCTCTGCCTTCTGACAGTGCTCCTGGCCCTGATGACGCTCTACCTGCCACTCCTCCGGTCACCCCTCCTCACACTACTGTGCCTGTCATCATCCCACCTCGCATTCATGCTAGGCGGGTTGCTCACATGGATGATGCTCCATCCCCTGACCTCCCACTGTGGGAGAGCCACTTGCCCCCTGTCTGTCATCAATCCTGCATTGTCTATGTTGATGAAGACACACCTGCTCTCTGTTGCTCCCAACGCATCAGGTGTTGTCCTGCTTGTTTTGCTGAGAGTTCCTATGGTCCTTGTGCCTTTGTGGACATCCTCAGCAAGGGGGGGTCTGACAGTGATGACATTTTCACCACACCACAAGCTGGTCCTTCCATCTCAGCAATCCTTTCCCACACCATCTTGCATGACCCCCTCACACTCAAACAAGCACTTACCAGCATGGACAGTGACTCCTGGCACTCTTCCTGTAATGAAGAACTTGATTCCCTAAAGAAACATCATACCTGTTTTGCAATAACAAAGGGTTATTATAGACAGGTGTTCTTCTGCACAAGAAACACCAAAAAAAAGTGTCCTAAGAACAAGGACAAAGGCACTCAGTCTCAAAAACAACATGAGGACTATATTTAATACCTAAGAACAAGGACAAAGGCACTGATACAAGTCAGTAAGTAAGTTAAAGTAGTGTAAAGTAAGATCTCACCTCAGTCTCGAAAACAACACAAGGACTGAGGAAAAAAAAGGTGGGGTATCATAAACAGGCTAGATAAACTACCTGTGGCTGGGAACTATACAGTAGCAGAGTGATCGAAAGAGTAGGTAGATATCATATGTTTTTCTGCTGAGAGGAGACAAAAGTTTGCGCACACATTGGCTTCTGCTGAGTTGCCTAAAAAGGAAATAATAAGTTGTGCATGCGCCAGTTTGCAATTCCAACAACCTGGGATCTTGTAGACTTACCACCAGGCCACAACCTTGTTGGAAATAAATGGGTATTCAAACAGAAGGCAGATGGCCACTACAAAGCACAGCTTGTAGCCAAAGGATACACACAAATGCATGGCGTTGACTACTCAGAAACCTTCTCTCCAGTGGCATGTTTCAAATCCCTTTGCACTCTTCTAGCCATCACTGCACTGGAAGACTGGGAGATCCACTCCATGGACATAAAATCGGCATTCCTGAATGGCAATTTAGATGAAGAAATCTATATGGAACAGCCACAAGGTTTTGTCACTCCAGGAACAGAAGGAAAAGTCTGTTGCCTGTCTAAGGCCATCTACAGCCTCAAACAAGCCTCACATCAGTGGCACCACAAAATACATGGGTCCCTCCTTGGTCTCTCCTTCACCTGTACCTATTCCAACTCCAGTATCTGTGCATGCAGGCTTGGGCAGGCAAGAAGAAGAAGCGAGATGATTGTAATAGCATTGAGCAGCACAGAGAAGTCAGATAGCATATCTGCAGCAAAGATAGTAGTCATGGGTACAGTAGGCACCATGACGCGGTAGAGAGAGATGTCAGACAATGTGAAAGACATCTTAGTAAGTTATACTAACCTGCAGCAAAGATAGTAGTCATGGGTACAGTAGGCACCATGACACGGTAGAGAGAGATGCTGCAGGTGAAGTAAGGAAGAGTATAAGACATGGGTAAGAGGGTACTCACTCAGACAATGTGAAAGACGTCTGAGGAGTTTGTATGGTGGGATGCTATCTTATATAGTGTTGGGTAGGTAGGGTTGGAGCAGAGATGGTAAGTAAAGGACAACGACTACCTAAGTGAGAGGGACACATGTCGTCCTGGAGTGTGAGGTGGAGTGTGAGCTTTCTTGGAGTAGCAGGAGGGTTGAGGAAGAGTTGCATATGTAATGTGTATGTAAGTGAGTAGAGTGTGTGTGTCATGGATTAGTGTCGAGCGAATGTGTATTAGTTCAACAGGCCCCCTCACTTGACATGGTGGTGTCAATGAGGCCAAGGGCTGTTCTGTGTGTGATGAAGGTGGCACGCGGTAAGGATTTGGTCAGAGTGTCAGCGACAATTGAGGTGGAAGGTAGTCAGTGTAGGGACAGGAGTCCATCCTCAACACATTCGTGGATGAAGTGGTGTTTGATGTCCAGGTGCTTTGTACCTTTGCCGACGACTGGATTGACTGCGATGTCAATAGAGCCTTTGTTGTCGCCATATAGTGCGAGCAGTAGGGTGAGCAGGATGCTGATTTTGCCTGCTAGCTTGCGGTACCATGCCACCTGGATGCCAGCCTGCGAGAGTGCAATTAGTTCGGCCACAGTAGAGGACAGTGAAACAACATGTTGTCAATGTGACAGCCAGGAGATTGTGGCTCCATGTAGTGTAAAGACATATGCCCCCATGGATCAACAATCGTCTAGTGACAATGCCCAGTCTGAGTTGGAGTGGCCATGGAGTTGGAGCCATCATAGTGAAGACCCAATGCAGAGGTGCTGGCAAGGTATTGAAGAACATGCTTTGCAGCGGCAAGATGTTCAGGAGCAGGATTGGTGGTGTATTGTGCGAGGGTATTGACAGTGAACGCAATGTCAGGGTGGCTTACGACTGCAGCATACATGAGGCTGCCAATGATTTGTTGGTAGACAGAGCGCACAGCGGCTGTAGCTGTTCCTGTGAAGGAGGTGAGATGCGACCCTTGCGCAAGAGGCGTGGACATGGTATTGCAGCCTTCCATGCCAAAACGGTGCACAACGTCGGTGACATATCATGCTTGGCAGATGCTGAGGACGCGGTGGGCGCAATCGCACTGTATTTTGAGTCCTAGGTACGCTGTAGTTTCACCAAGGTTGGTCATATCAAATGCGGCAGAGAGGGCACGCTTGAGCTCTAAGATTTCGTCAAGGTTGTCACCAAATATAGTGATGTCGTCAACATATAGTATGAGTAGGAGGAATGAAGAGTGTCTGCATCGGATGTAGAGTCTGGCATCAGAGTTGAGATGGAAGAGGTGTAGTGTACCAAGGCACTTATCCATCTTCACATTCCAGAGGCGAGCAGCCTGCTTCAGGCCATAGATAGACTTATGCAGTCTGCAGACTTTGTCTGTGAGGTGCGGTATGCTGAAGCCATTGGGTTGCATCATATACAGTTCTTCTTCAACGTCACCATTGAGGAAAGCACTCTTGACATCCATGGAGTGGATGTGCCAGTTGTGCGAGGCTGCTTGTGCAAAGAGGTACCATATTGACTCAAATCTGGCCATGGGCAAGAAAACTTCATCAAAGTCGATGCCCAGGACTTGCTTGAATCCCTTCGCAACAAGGCGTGCCTGGTATCTGCTGTCATTTTTGAGTTTAAACACCCATTTGTTGGGTATGGCTGTGCAGCCAGGAGGTAGGTTGATGAGGGTCCTGTTACGAGGCACTTGCTTTGGCACCTCGTAACACGTTTCTTTTTCTCTCTTTTTTCTTTTTCTTACTTACAAGTAAAGTGTAGTATTATTACTACAAGTGTGAGCTTAGCTCCACTTTACTTAGTAAGGACTCTCTTTCCTTTTTCTCTTTTATAGTACTTAAGTATTTACATACTTAAGTGTGAGCTTAGCTCCAGGTACTATATTGAGACTTATCTTTTGCTCTTTTTTATCTTTCTTTATTTATTATAACATTTACTTGCTAAGGACTACTACTATACAATTAGCAAGGACTTCTTTCTCTCACTCTTATTTACCTTTGTTTGCTTCATGTTCATTTTCACAAATTGCAGTACTGCACCTTACTGCGCCTTACTGCGCTTTACTGCGCCTTACTGCACTTTACTGCGCCTTACTGTGCTTTCTTGTTTACTTACTGCGCTTGACTGCATAACCTTACTATAGTTAGTTCATCAGTTTTGTATAAATAGTTGACAAACTGGCGGTCTTAAACCCCAGTCTTGTCAACTTTGCAATCTAGGGAATCTCCTTATACTGCACTTGATCTAAGCTCGTTAACCACTCACTTCACTCTTTCTTAACTAAGTCTAAGAAGTCTAAAAGCTATTAAGACATCTTACACTAAGTCAAACTGGATCCTCATATCATTATAGGTGGAATCATCCTCATAACTATATCGTTAATCCCACTCTTCATCGTCATTCGGAACCTCTATTACGTCCATCAAGCCAATATCCAAACCTTGGTTACCAGGAGTAACATTTTAGACCTTCCCTAAGACCGCCCAATAGGTCGCTCTTAGCAGGTCCAGGTTTTCATGCTCTTGAGCATGTCCAATTTGTACTGACACATGGTGAGCCACTCTGCTGTGTCCGGTGAAGCATGTGCCTCTCATAGTGTGTGAGGGTCATCAGAGGAGGTGGTGGTGGCAAGGAGTGCAGAAAGTGAGGGTCCAGTGCCTGAGGTGGAGGTCGCTTCCTCCTCATTGTCTGACAGGTCCTGTAGGATGTCAGCGTATGCACGCTCGCCATATGTGCTATCACCAAAACGTGTAGGCGGGCGTGTGGTATGTGTGGATCATCACAGTGGAGGAATTGGCGTCGTATGCTCTGCTATGGTGGGTGTGCCAGTTGGAGACGATGGCGGTGGAGCTGGCATAACTGGACTTAGTATTTGGTATAGTGGCTTGGCTTCACCAGATAGTGCGGCACAGCACGTGTGCCCTCGACCTGTTTCGGCATCATATCCTGCATGAGGAATGAGCATGGCTGGCACGTGTTCTGAGAAGCATGTCATGCGCGTGTGGGTTGGTATGGGAGGTGCAACAGACAGTGGTGTGATGGGCAGTGCTGGACCATACATGCATGGGGGTGATGCAGGTAATGCCAGAGTGGGTGCTGGTGGTGGTGGCAGTGGTGGTGTAAGTACTTCCGCAGTTGCAGTAGCAGCAGGGGCTGTGGGAAGTGCGTGAGGTGTGGAATAGTCAGTGTTGTTGTTAGAGTCTGGGCCTGAATCTGAGCTTGAGTCACTTTTGTCAGCAGTGTGCGTTTGTGGTTGTGTTAGCGATGTAGGAGGAGGTGGTCCTGTTGGCATTGGTTGTGGACAAAGGGGAAACACAGACTCATTGAAAATGGCGTCGCACAATACTATTGCTTTGTGAGCTGCTCAATCCCAGAACTTCCAGGCTTTGGTGTTCAAGTCATACCCGATGAATATCATGGGTTTGGCCCTTGCTTCAAGCTTCGTGCAATGCTCTGCAGGTGTAGCTACATGTGCGAGGCATCCGAACACACAAAGGTAGGAGATATCTGGTACTCATGTGGTCCATAGATGAGTGGGACTTTCCCAATTGCGGGCGCGTTGTGGTGTCCGATTATAAACATGTACAGCTGTTTGCAGGGCATACTCCCAGAAGCCTTTGCTCATGTGTGCATCATGTAGTAGTGATAGCATCAGATTAATCACCGTTTGATTCCATTGTTCAGCGCAACCGTTTTGAGCTGGTGAGTAAGGCACTGTGAGTTGGTGAGTGGTACCTGTGCATTGTAGTGTTTTGTGGACTGCGTTATTGATGTATTCTCCTCTGCGATCACTGTGGAGGGTTTTTAGTTTTCGCTCTGTTTGTGTTTCAGCCCAGTTCATGAAGACTTCTAGCATGCTTGAGAAGCCATCTTTGGAAGTGAGTGCAAAGGCAACTGCGAGGCCTGAGTGGTCATCTATGAATGATGCAAAATACTGCAAGCCTTGGATTGACCAGATGCATAGTGGCCCAACTAGGTCTGAGTGGACTAGGTCCATGATGTGCATGGCGCATTTGGTTGATGCATGAAAGGGCTTTCGCGCAAGCTTTCCTGCTGTGCAAGCACCACAAGGGTTGTGGACTTGTTTAGTATCGATATTTGGGGTGAACCCAGAGACATTTTCATTGTTCCGTAGTTTGAGCAGTAAGGCATGTGGTGCATGGGCTAGGCGTTGGTGCCATGTTTCATATGATGGTTTCTGGGTATCTAGGGACGTGAGTGAGGAATTGGCAATGATAGTAAGTGTTAGCCAATATATTCCATTGTGGGGTTTCCCTATTGCGAGAGTGGTGGAGTCATTGTAGATACGACATGTTTGTGCAGTGTAGGTGACTTGTAGTCCTTTGGCTGTGAGTTGTGGTATTGATAGGAAACGAGCTCCGGCGCAGGGGGCATATAAGATGCATTGGAGTATGACTTTTTGAGGTTCTCTGTTCACTAGGGTAGTTGCTTCCACAGTTCCAATACCTAGGTAATGTAAGACGGCAGTCCTACATATCCCATAAGGGAGACCAGCGCGCACTAAACTAAGGATTACTCCAAAGAATAGGATTTGCCAGCCATAACAAGCTGGAGTATATTCATAATACTACAGCTACTTATATACTAAAGGAAAGCGCGCACGGACCAGTGCAGTACTCTAGGGCAGGTAAGCTGCAATACTAACTCGCAGTAAGTAACGACGTCATGCGCAGCATGGGCGCATCCAGAAGAGAAGCACTAAAAGGACAGTAAGTAGATAAAGATTAGATCAGATCAGATAGACTGAAAAGAAAGATGATCTAATCTAATCTAATCAAAAGTAAAAGTAAAAGAAAAGAAAAGAATAAAGAAAGGAATAAATGCTCCTAAAACGAAGCCTGACAGGTAAGCCATAGTATTGTTGTCTCCTAGTTTGATAGTGCCAGGTGTGTTCAATACCGACCCTTTGACGAAGTCAGTGGGATGCAGACTAATGTGATCACTTGCTCCGCTGTCAAGCATCCAATTGTTTCGTGCATCAAAATAGAACAAAGTGGCAGGCTTAGTAGCCATCATATTCAGAGTGGGCTCGTTGGGAGGTACAGGTGGAGGAGGTTCGACGACAGCAGAGTTGACAGTGGACTTAACAGTAGTACTACCCCTTTCCTTTTTCTTTTCTGGATGTAGAATCCAGCAGTAGTCGTCAGAGTGTCCTCCAGGACCACATTTCGTGCACGTGTAATGGTTGAGCTTGGGTTTTCCGTGTGAGGTGAAGCCTGAGGACGTAGTGGGGGATGCAAAGGTGTTTGTAGGTGCTGTGAAGCCATGCAGGCGCTGCACAACTGATAGAATTGAGCCAGAGGTGCCAGTAAGGCGGTTGGACTCATTGATGATTCGTGCACGCACGTCCTCTGGTGTTACGTCATCGAGGGAGTCATTGGAGGTGATATAGGCTGAGACAACGTTGGACCAGGAAGGGGGGAGCGCGGTGAGCATAACAATGGTGAAGTCATTATCAGAGATGGTGCAGCCACTGTCTGATAGTTGGATCCGTGTGAGTTTAAGAGCATCAATCTGGGCAATGAAGGATGAGTGTTCATTGAACTTGAAGGTCTGTATTTCATGTAGTTTGGTGAATGTTGCAATGGCACCCAGTGTCCTGTATTTGACTTTAAGTAGAGACCAGTTGTGGGATGCAGTGTTCTGATCAGATATGAGGTGAAGGCATAAAGGACTGACGTATAGGCCAATGAAGGCTGTAGCTAGGTTGTTGTCTTTGTCCCATTTGTCCCTTTCTTCTCTGTTTATGACGTTGTCCTTGTCTTCATGCGTTCGAGATCATACTTCTCCACTTGGGAGTGTCTCTGTCTCAGTGACCTTCTGATACTTAGGAGTTGGTTTTTCAGTGACAACTGCTTTCCAGACTCCTGTAATGAGTAAGGGGTTTTTGATGAGAGTAGACCAGGTTTTGTAGTTTGAGGCACCATCTAGTGTTGGTATGTTGGTTTTTGGTAGGGATACAGTGTTGGTAGTTTGTATCAGAGTGAATAGGGTGAAGACAAGGAGGTGAGTGGCATTGAGTGAGCCTGCCATGTGCTGGGCAGGGCCCATAACCTGTGCATGCAGGCTTGGGCAGGCAAGAAGAAGAAGAAGCGAGATGATTGTAATAGCATTGAGCAGCACAGAGAAGTCAGATAGCATATCTGCAGCAAAGATAGTATTCATGGGTACAGTAGGCACCATGACACGGTAGAGAGAGATGCTGCAGGTGAAGTAAGGAAGAGTATAAGACATGGGTAAGAGGGTACTCACTCAGACAATGTGAAAGATGTCTGAGGAGTTTGTATGGTGGGATGCTATCTTATATAGTGTTGGGTAGGTAGGGTTGGAGCGGAGATGGTAAGTAAAGGACAACGACTACCTAAGTGAGAGGGATGCATGTTGTCCTGGAGTGTGAGGTGGAGTGTGAGCTTTCTCGGAGTAGCAGGAGGGTTGAGGAAGAGTTGCATATGTAATGTGTATGTAAGTGAGTAGAGTGTGTGTGTCATGGATTAGTGTCAAGTGAACGTGTATTAGTTCAACAGTATCTACATTTCAACTTCATCAACCAAACCCCTCCTCATTGTCCTCTACATCGACAACATCATCATCTTGGGAGGATCGATCGAAGAAGTTGAACAGTGCAAAGTGGCCTTACAAGCCATTTTTGATATGACAGACCTTGGTGAGATCAAGTCTTACCTTGGACTTCATGTGACCCGCGATCGGTCAGTGCACACATTAGATATCGATCAAGAGTCATACCTCAGCGACCTTCTTGATCGCTTCCAACTAGAAGACTGCAATGCTATGACTACTCCTCTACCTCCAGGCTCCTCCCCTACTAAAGCAGAACCTGACTACTTTGCATCACCCTCACTCTGAAGCGATTACCAACAGCTCATCGGCTCTCTCCTGTATGCCGCCATCATGTCCAGGCCTGACATAGCCTTTGCAGTTACAAAGATGTCACAGTTCCTCTCCAACCCTACTCCAACTCATTTAACACTCGCTCATCATATCCTGCAATACCTCAAAGGAACCATCCACTTTTGACTGCGGTACGGTGGCACTGAAGGTTCAGGATTAGTTGGGTACTCGGACTCAGACTGGGCAGCTGACCAAGATGACAGAAAGTCTGTTGGTGCACACACCTTCTTACTCAGAGGAGGTGCCATAGCATGGTCATCCAGAAAGCAGCACACAGTCTCCCTCTCCATGACAGAGGCAGAGTATATGTCACTCTCACAAGCTGCAGCTCAAGGCATGTGGTTGTGTTCCCTTTTCCAGGAGATAGGTTTTGGATTATCCTCTCCCTTACTACTGTATGGTGATAACAAGGGTTCCATCAACATTGCAACTAACCCAATTATCATGCATGGGACAAAACACATTGACATATGCCATCATTACATATGCAATTGCCTTTCCTCTGACTCCATCACTGTGCAATGTCTTCCTTCATCTCTTATTACTGCTGATATTCTGACCAAACCTCTATCTCTTCCTCTCTTCTCTCTCCACCGGACTGGTCTTGGACTTGTTGAATGTGTTACCAGTAAGGGGGGGTGTTGACGATCATACGCTGACCAATCATCTCCTTCCTTTTTGAGTTATCTACTGTACACTCTCCAACACATACATACACAAGTTTGACCGTACATAGTTCCCTGGTCCGTGCTCCTCTTTGTTAGTTTTTCCCTCATCACTACCTACCTCTACACAGACATCCCCATTTGATACACCTCCCTCTCATGATATGCAAACACATTGCACTTATGCAAACTCCTCAGACTACTTCATCTCCAAACTAACTCATACCCCACACAAACTCTGGGATGACGCATGTTCCCTCCCACTTAGGTAGCTGTTGTTCTTCACTTACACTCTCCGCCTCAACTCCATCACATACCTACTATATAAGATACACACTCCACACTACGAGCTCCTCAGACAGTTTACTTCTATGTCTGAGTGAGTATTCCACCTCCTCTATCCACCAATGCTATCTCACATCTACCCTGCAGCGTACTTAAACCATGTTGCACCACTCTCTCTGTGTTTGCAACCACTATACTCCACCACAGCATGATGCTGCCAGTAGCATTGACAGCAATGTGTTTCTCATATTTACTAACAATGCTGTATGTTATCATTGCAACAGTCTCCCATATCCTGTGCGCACACTCTTCACTACTATAAATAGTTAGAAGTATCATTGAATAAAGATAAGAACAATTCTCAGTTCTCCTCACATGTATGGCCTGTATTTCACAACATACAAAGACAAAATCCTTGTCCCAGACAGCTGCAGAGCAGACATAGTAAAGCAATGCCATGATACCCCCATAGCAGGACATCCAGGGCAATGGAGGACACTGGAGATAGTGTCAAGAACATTTTGGTGGAAGGGAATGGCTGCATACATGGGGAAATATGTCAAAAGTTGTGATATCTGTCAAAGAATGAAGACAATCATGAAGAAACCACAAGGAGAATTGACTCCAAACGAAATACCATCTCATCCCTGGCAAATCATTTCTACAGATTTAATCACACAATTGCCAGACAGTCAGGGATATGATTCAATTCTAGTGGTCATAGATCATTTCTCCAAAATGATTCATACCATGGCAACAACATCTGACATAATGGCAGAAGGAGTGGTGAGACTGTTTAGAGACAACATCCAGAAGCATTATGGACTACCCAAAAAGATTTTATCCAATCAGGGTCCTCAATTCACCTCCAAGATGATGAAGGAATTGAATCAATTATTAGGCATTAAGACAGCCTTATCCACAGCCTATCATCCACAAACAGACGGTCAAACAGAGAGAATCAACCAAGAGATAGAACAATATCTCTGCATTTTTGTAGACCATCGTCAATCAGATTGGATGAATTGGTTACCCATGGCAGAATTCTGTTATAACAACAGAGTTAATGCTGCTACCAAATATTCTGCCTTCATACTAAACTCTGGACAAAATCCACGAATGGGATTCAAACCAGGCAAGATGTCCACTATTGATTTGGTAGAAAATATTGTTGAAGGATTGAAGAGAATGAGGGAAGATGCAGAATCAGTGCTAAAGAAAGCAGCTGATGATATGAAGAAGTACTATGATGCACATAGAGAAAACACTCCCAAGTATCAAATTGGAGAAAAGGTCTGGTTAGATGCCTCTAACATACAGACAGGATGACCAACCCAAAAATAGGATCACAAAAGACTTGGACCATACTCAATCATCAAAGTGCTTTCAAACAATGCCTACAAATTAGCACTTCCCAAGTCAATGAAAATACATCCAGTTTTTCATATCATCAAATTACTACCATATACTCCAAATGATATTCCAGAGCAAATCATCAAACCACCTCCTCCACCAATCATAAAGGACAATGTTGAGCAGTATGAAGTTGAAAAGGTCTTAAATAGCAGGAAATGTCATGGACTAGTCCAATACCTTATCAAATGGAAAAACTACCCAGAAGATGAAAATTCCTGGGAACCAGCATGCATCATGATCAAAGACATACCCAAGCTGGTTAAAGAATTCCATATTGAACACCCTACCACTATCAGATCACTTCAACATTGCTCCATTCCAATCAAATGACTTTCAGATGTGGCTACTCTACCCACTTGGGGATCAGAGCATGCAGCCAGACTGGATCTTTATAGTGCAGAAGAAATTGTTATTCCTGCACATGGTCAAAAACTGATCAATACTCAAATCTCCTTGGCTATACCAGACAACTGCTATGGATGTATTGCTCCTCGCAGTGGTTTGGCTGTCAAAAATTCCATTCATATTGGAGCAGGAGTTATCAATTCAGATTACTGTGGACCAGTAAAGATTCTTTTGGTTAATCTTGGTGATGATGACTTTATCATCAAAGTCAAAGACTGAGTAGCTCAATTGATCCTGGAACATATATCACTTGCCAACATCAAAGAAGTCAATTCTTTGGAAATTACACAATGAGGAGATAAAGGGTTTGGTTCTACAGGTGTTTCTACTGCCTGTCGAGTTGTCTCACCCTAAGAAGGGGGGTATTTGTCAGAACATACTTATTTTTCTCTTCATCTTACAATTTCTTTTACTCTTATCACTCAAGATCTACTAGAGATATCTTATTTCATCTTATCAGATCATCAGTAGATCTTATCATGATTATCTATGACTCATTTCCTTTTAGTCATCAGGCCACTTACTGTACAGATATGACTACAATTCTCACAGACACTTATTGATGCAGAGCAATGCTGCACATCTTACTTATGTATGCCTGCCCTACAGTGACAGCACATGGTCTGTGCACTGATCCCTGTAGTATATATATGAGCCTCTTGTAGTAGATAGTTCTTTAGCTTTATACATCTGAGATATCCACTATACAGTGTGACCATTCTTAAGGTGTATTGTCTCCTACTCTCATCAATCCCTCTCTTTCAGTTGTGACCTTGCTGTCCTAGCGTGCGCCTCACAACACTGTCTCATAGTCAGAGAAGTCCTCAAAATCCTATACAACAACAAGCTTTACCTAAAACACAAGAAGTGCAAATTTGAACAGACAGAAATCGATTATCTTGACCTCAAAATATCCTTTGATAAAATCATGATGGACCCAGTCAAAGTCCAAGGGATAGCAGAATGGCCTACACCAACCTCAGTGTACAGAAGTTCACTCCTTTTTAGCTTTCACCAATTTCTATCATCACTTTATCAGAGGATTCTCTGACTTAGCAAAACCCTTGAATGTTCTTTTACAAAAAGATAGTAAATGGTGTTGGGAACAGGAACAAAAAGACTCTTTTGAAAATCTTAAAACAGTGTTATGTTCAAAACCTGTTTTAGTCTTTCCTGAACCACATCGCCCTTATCTGGTAGAAGCAGACAGTTCAGGGTATGCTATGGGTGCAGTACTACCACAAATGTGGGATGACAAGAAGTGGCATCCAGTAGCATATATCAGCAAAGGGTTATCACTGGCAGAGAGAAATTATGACATCTATGACAAAGAGATGTTAGCTGTTATATGCACATTGGAACAATGGCAACACTATCTAGAAGGAACAGATAGTCCAGTTGAGATCCTTATGGATCACAAAAACCTAGAGTACTTTATGAGTGCCCAGAAACTAAACCATTGCCAGGCTCGATGGTCCCTATTTCTTTCTAGGTTCAACTTTCACCTTTCCCACCAACCAGGAAAGAGTTCAGCCAAACCAGATCTGTTATTGAGATGATCAAATCATAAAGAGGGGGTGGATCATGACAATGAGAATGTCATACTGCTAAAACCAGAATTTTTCAAATCATCTAATCTTGTTGATAGTGCTTGCACATCCAGGATTACAGACAAACACATCATAGCAGTTATGCCAAAGAACGAAAACAATAACCACCAAACCACAAGGGGAATTGACTCCAAACAAAATACCATCTCATCCCTGGCAAGTTATATCAACAGACCTCATCACACAACTACCAGACAGTCAGGGATATGATTCAATTCTTGTGGTCATGGACCATTTTTCAAAAATGATTCACACAATGGCAACAATGTCCAATGTAACAGCAGAAGGAGTGGCCAGGCTATTCAGAGATAACATTTAGAAACATCATGGACTACCTGAGAAGATTTTATCTGATCAAGGTCCAAATTTGCTTCCAAAATGATGAAGGAGTTGAATTGGTTGCTAGGCATTAAAACAGCCTTATCCACAGCCTATCATCCACAAACAGATGGACAGACAGGAAGTATCAATCAAGAGATTGAATAATATCTTCACATCTTTGTCAACTATCACCAATCAGATTGGATGAACTTGCTACCCATGGCAGAATTCTGTTACAATAATAGAGTTAATGCCACAACAAAATATTTTATGCTGAATACTGGACAGAATCCATGAATGGGATTTGAACCAGGCAAGACATCCACTATTGATTTGGTAGAAAACTTTGTTGAAGGATTGAAGAGGACAAGGGAAGACACAGAATCAGTGCTGAGAAAAGCAGCTGATGATATGAAGAGACATTATGACAAGCATAGAAGAAAAACCCCTCAATATCAAATCAGAGACAAAGTATGGTTAGATGCTTCTAACATACAGACAGGATGACCAACTCAGAAATTGGATCACAAAAGACTTGGACCTTATTCTATCACTAAAGTGCTTTCAAACAATGCCTATGAATGAGCACTTCCCAAGTCCGTGAGAATCCATCCAGTTTTTCATATCATCAAATTACTACCATACTCTCCAAATGATATTCCAGAATGCATCATAAAACCTCCTCCACCTCCCATCATCAAAGACAATGTTGAACAATATGAAGTCAAAAGAACCTTGGATAGCAGAAAACATTGCAGACAGATTCAGTATCTCATCAAGTGGAAAAATTACCCAGAAGATGAAAATTCCTGGGAACCAGCACATATTATGCTCAAAGACATACTCAAACTGGTTAAAGAATTCCACAGCACACACCCCATCACTATCAGATCCATTCAACATTGTAGTATTCCAATCAAACAACTTTTGGACACAGCTACACTACCCACCCATGGATCAGAGCATGCCACTGGACTAGATCTTTACAGTGCAGAAGAAATTGTAACTCCTGCACATGGTCAAAAACTAGTTGATACTCAAATCTCCTTGGCTATACCAGACAACTGCTATGGACATATTGCTCATCACAGCAGTCTGGCTGTCAAAAATTCCATTCACATTGGAGCAGGAGTTATCAATTCAGATTACCATGGACCAGTAAAGATTCTCCTGGTTAATCTTGGTGACAATGACTTTATTGTCAATGTCAAAGACCAAGTTGCTCAATTGATCTTAGAACATATATCCATTGCTGACATCAAAGAAGTTGATTCTTTGGAAGATACACAATGTGGAGATAAAGGTTTCAGTTCTATGGGAGTTTCTATTACTCACTGAGTCGTCTCACCCTAAGAAGGGGGGTATTTGTCAGAACGTACTTATTTTTCTATTCATTTTATGATTTCTTTACTCTTATTGCTCAAGATCTACTATAGATATCTTATCTCATCTTATCAGATCAATAATAGATCTTATCACAATTATCCATGACTCATACCTATTTAGTCATTGGGCTGATTACTATACAATTATGACTACATTTCTCACAGATGCTTACTGATGTAGTGCAATGCTGTGCATTGCTTACTGATACTTCTCACAGATGCTGCACATCTTACTTACATATGCCTGCCCTACAGTGACAGCACATGGTCTGTGTGCTGATCCCTGTAGTATATAAGGAATCTCCTGGAGTAGATAGTTCTCTAGCTTTATACATCTGAGATATCCACCTACCAGCATGACTCATCTTAGGAGTATTGTCTCATCCCTTCATCCATACTCCCTCCTCTACACTTGTGACCTCACTGTCTAAGCATGCACCTCACAGTAAGCAATGTGCAGCATTGCACAGCATCAATAAGCAATTGTGGTCATAGTAGTATAGTAATTGGCCCAATGACAAATTGAAGATGAGTCATAGATAATCCTGACAGGTGGAGGGTACACAGAGGAAAGAAGATAAGATGAGTGTTGCATGAAGCAGGTATGTCAGAAGAGGGTTGAGAGAGGAGAATAGATACTCACCTCAGCAACATGCAGAAGTGCTGAGGTGAGATGACAATGAGGTAAGTAAGATATAGTAAAGGCCAAATAGAGTTAGAGAGGAGCCTGAACTGGAAAGAGAAGAAAAAGGAAGGGAAGAGTTGTATGATATGCAACAGTATGTCCAGCATCATATAGCAGATAAAAATCAACAAGGAGTGTGTCAAAAAACCTTGCTGTGATGAGGACTACTCAATCACTGTAGTAGTTGGAGTAATACTTACAGCTCAGCACAAGTACTGTACTACTATAATGATGAGACAATGGTCCTTACTATATTGCTGGAGCTAAGCTCATACACTAGTATAATACTAGACATATAGTAAGTAAGATGAGAAAAAGGAAAAGGAAAAAAAGAAAATGCATCCATCATGAGGTGCCAATGCAAGTGCCTCATAACAGACAGTGCCAACTATTGAAACATGGGCAAAGTGGCAAACAGCAGATTGAATATCACAATGTAGAGATAGGCTTGTGAGCCCAGATGGAGATAAGTGAACTAGAAGATAGCAGCCCAGAGGTCTTACATCTGTAATATGAGAGAAGAGGTGTACCAGATGGTAGAGGGTACACAGAGAAAGAGAGAGCTCAGCAACATGCAGAAGTGCTGAGGTGAGAAGATGATGAGGTAAGGAAGACATAGTAAGAGCAAGATAGAGTTGGAGAGGAACTCAAACTATAAAGAATAAGGGAGTGATAAAAGAGGAAATAGACATACTTAATGCATAAGTGTATGGCAAGCATCATAAGATGAATAGAGAAATCAACACCAACATCAAAATTATCATCAATATTGAAAACAAATAGGGCATGGAGAAATTTGATGACATCCTCAAGGAGACAGATGGTGCCATGGCTGTGCATGGCAACCTTGGTGTTGAGATTCCGTGTTCTTGGCACAAAAAATGATGATTGCAAAGTGCAACATGTCTGGCAAGCCTGTCACTGTCACCACTCAAATGCTTGAGTCTATGACTTATGACCCAGGGCCCATAACCTATAGAAACTAAGATACAAGACACCTCAGTGCTATGCATAAGCAACTATATTTTGTGTATCATACCTATATACGAGAGACCACAAAGTACGAGAGTTAGCGAGTGCGGTAGCGTATGTAAAGATTGACTTGCTCTCAGTGCTATGCGTAAGCGACTGAGGGGTCAGGAGTAAGGTACGCGAGATCATATATATTGTTCGTGATCACGTGCACGTGTCAACATTGACACTTCAACACCCCTTGGTCGAGAAGTTTTGCACCACCCTTGACTTCTCCTCATATCATTTGCCTGTAGATTCTTTTCATTTAACGGCCAATGACAATTGGGTCGTGAGAGCCAATTTGATGATGGCTCGCGCCATTTCGGTCATGACCGCATGACTATCTGATACTTCCGAGTCAGGGTGTTTCTTCTAGTATAATGCCATTGTCCAGCCCTGCATTATCGCCATGGTTCTTCACTAAGTCCTAATCCGTTTCTAGTACAAGAAATACTACTGTAGTACTGTAGTCCCCGTTGCTCACCTGACCAGAAGATAGTCGTTCTGGTACTAGTATGTACATTTACAACTGATCAGGACGTTTGATGTCACATTTAATTGGGTCCGTCCATCTGGTTTTTCTTGTCCAGGGTCTGGAAGACTCGGCTACAAAAGATTAACGGCATCCGCGTTCTTGTCGGTCTAGATACCCTTTTCATTTATCACAGCTGAGCTCTTCAGGAGATTATTGACACGAATTCTCCCAAAAATACTACGTATCCAACGACCGATACCACAAGTTTTTTTATGCCATCGACTTCCAAGACCATGGCTGCATCTGTCTTGCATTGTTTCTATGGTGTGCAGCACCTCATATTTGCTATTAGCTGTACCTTCATTGTTTCACATCTACAACGATATCCAAATATGCTTGTTAATTACATCCACTATACTTATATGACTATTACTGTAATTCCAGGAAAGGTTAGCGGCGCGCCTCACGCCTCGAGTCCGTTACGCGATGCGGCCCCAAAGGATTCTGAGTCGTTGCCTACGCGACTATTGGAAACCGCTGAAGATGACGCACGAAAATTTTTGAAGAGGTTGTAGTCGTGCGCTAGCCGGTAGAAAATACCAATGTCAGCTTACCGTCTCCAGAATGCTATTCCCCCTCTCTGCATCACCCTCGGGCTTTATCTCTTTCCAAGGTCACTGTCCCGCAGATGCCTTACGTCGACCTGGACTACGGAGATGATGACTTTGTCTCCATGTGGTACACAACTAACGCTCTCAACGGATATGTGAGTGGCTTCGATCCTGAGAAGCCGACAGTCATACTGTTGCACCCTGTCTTCCTGGATTCTTCCTGGCTGCACACTCAATTCGAAGATCCTCGCTTGGACAAACATTACAACCTGATAGCCTTTGATTCACGCTGTGCCGGCAAGACGATATCCAGACCCAACGGCAAACACGACCATTGGACAAATGCCGCGGATCTGGCATTTGTGTGTCAGGTATGCTCGTCTCTGCTATCGGTAGTGAACATTATAGCACATTCGCTCCGGAATACAGGCCCTTTGGCTGCCTCCAGCACATATTTTAGCAAGCGAGTCCTTCGCGACGAACACCGCTCTCCGCTTCGCAATCCTGTTGGTATTTCTACAAGTGTGTTGCTATTCCCGCTCTGACAAATTGAAGATGGACAGAGATGTGCCTGAGCATTACCATGTATACTGTGCCGATGCCGACGGGGTAACTTTCCATTTTCACTGACGACTCTCAATTGTGCATTGAAGTCACCTCTTGCTAGGCTGACATCCGTCTCCCAAAATCTCGAAGAGATAATAGCCATGTGGAGTTACGCAGATGACCTTGAAACTTTAGAACATGCTCTGAACCAGAATTTCAATTCTCTGCTTGGACAGGTACGTGATGCGAAACAAGTTATTCATTGTCCAAACTAATGTTCGGCTTGCTGATAGAAACTACATCTCGATCTTCTTGATGAGGTATGTGAGGTTTGCGCGGCTTGCGTCTCGACATCCATCCATTGTTTTTTACAGCTTGTGGCGCATTGCCAAACCAATTATCCCCCGTTCAGACGCATGAAAATGGCGCAGATATTAAACCTCGGCAAGAATGTAGGTGAACCCCTTCTGCATCAGAGAAAAAGACCACGAACGAATGAGGCTCCGCAGCGAATGGCCTTGTCAGAAGCAGAGCTTGCCGCAATCACTCAGCCGGTACTGCTGGTCCACGTACGTCCTACACTAGTAGTTGCCTGTCCATTCGGACATTTGGATCGCTGAATCTCTTATCAAGGGCGATAAAAACGAAGACCAACCCCTGGAGTTCGCGGAGCACTTGCAAGCCGACCTCGTCAACGTCAAAGGCGGTGCGAAGCTCTTTGTCATCAGAGGTCAGCCACCGCCCGTCCGTGCCCACCATCCCGAGCTGACGTCCGCACAGGGTGTCAGGGCTACCTCAACGTTGAGCCGAGCTGCGCCTCGATCGCGAACCAGGCGTTTTCGAAGTTCTTGCGAACGCTAACGCACTGCCGCTCTGACATCTGCCCCCCTGTGGAACCGCTGCGGGCCCGCATGCAGCGCGCTCTCGCACGGCTGGCGGTGCTCGCGGGCGACGACGAAATCGCCGCGCGCGAGCCGCTCTCCCCCATGTCGTTCTCGTGCGTCTCGCCGCACGTGGAGAAGCTGCAGGAGGACCACGTTCGTCTGTTCTCGAGGGATCAGCACCGAGCGTTTTCGCCGCTTTCCGCGGACGGCCGTCCGATACGCAGGTGCGCGGCAGTACTAGTGCTGAGGCTATGGGTGCGAGAGATGCTAATGCGTGCGGTGTGTCAGGTACTCGGAGCGGGTCCACGAACACTGGTTCTATGGCGACAGGGACGGGATGTCGTGCGTCGACATGTACAAATGGATGCCGGACGACACAGATTCGGAAGGCTCGCCGGCAGCGAGGCCGGTCGAGAGTTCTTCGATCGACCTCGTCTCAATGAACATCATCACGGATAGCCCGGCCCGCCGGAGCCTGGCTGATAGCATGACCGTCGATCGTCTGGTGGTTAAGAGGAACGTCAGCCTGAACAAGATGGCCACTCCCACTGGCATCCAGAGACTTTTACTCAAGCCCTGAGCTTGAGGCTATGGAACCGTGGCTTAGTCAGTAGATAGTGCAATGAGTACCACATTGAGTGGATAGCTGTGGTAATCCTCGAAGACAGGACCGAGGAGGGGTTTTTGTGATCCATATCGGTGTTGTTCCGGAAAATTGTTAAATGCAGAGCGACTGTCTTCTGCTGAGGTCAGCCACAGAGACTAGGCAATTGATGGCTTCAGGCTCACATAAAGACAAAGGTGACTACATTTATGCTTTATACCCAAATGGTATCAAATAAGATGCATTGGATGATCCTAAAGGCTCCCTATTTTCTGTACACTACCATGCTGTACAGTAATCACGGAGGCAGACATCGGTTTTCTCATTTAGGCACATTATCGATGCGTACATAGTCCAGACATATGATGTTGCCGCGCTGAGACTACAAACGAGGAGTCCAAAAAAATAATCACACCCATCTATCCGCTATGATAACCAAAGCAAGCGACATATGAAACGGGGTAAACAAAGTCCAAGCCCACGGACATCACCCTGCACAGGTCATACACTATTTATATGTTCATCCATGAATGTCTAGGCGGGCGCATCATCCCAGGGAGCGCAGGCATCTACAAGCCGCCCTCACTCATCTTGGCCTTGTAATACCTCACCATCTCCTCGAGGCCCATGCGCACGGTCCAGCGTGGCTGCCAGTCAAGGGATGCCTTGGCGCGTGAGGTGTCTGGGCGGCGTTTTTGTGGGTCGTCCGTCGGCATCGGGTGATCATGCACGACCTGGACGCGATGGGTGGGCTTGACGCCGTCCTCCGCCTGCACCTTCTCGACAACGTCTCGCACCAGCTCCGCGAACTCACTGATCGTGAACTCGTCCCCGTTGCCGATATTGACGGGGCGCGTCTCGTTGGAATTCATGAGCGCGATGAGGCCGTCGACGAGGTCGTGAATGTATTGAAAAGAGCGCGTCTGTTTGCCGTCTCCATAGACCGTGAGATTCTCGCCGCGAAGGGCTTGAACGATGAAGTTGGATACGACACGTCCGTCGAACGGATTCACTGCCAAGGCGCGTTAGTGTAAATATGGACCGTAGACGCCAGTCATGCTGGGACGCACTGCGTGGGCCTGAATGGAAGCGTACACGTGTCAGCAACAAGTGAAGTGCGCGTCAAAATGATGATGGAATGGAGCGCGAAGACGTACCGTAAGTATTGAAGATGCGGGCAACTCGAACATCAACACCGTCTTGACGGTGGAAACCATATGTCAGTGTCTCGGCGACACGTTTTCCTTCATCATAGCATGCACGGGGCCCGATAGGGTTGACATGGCCCCAGCTTGGATGAAAAGATTAATCATTGAGGTGTGACACGATATTTGAGAGACCTACTAGTCTTCATGTTGTGGATGAACTTCGGGGTCTCCGTACACCTCTAGCAACAGATATGAACTGTTTGGTTGCATTCCGCATTCCTCGGAGATTAATATCTTACCTGATGTACTAGTGATAAGGAAGCGCGCCTTGGTACGCTTCGCAAGGCCGAGCATGTTGAGAGTGCCCATGAAGGAGGTTTTGATTGTCTTGACGGCGTTGAACTGGTAATGAGGAGGAGATGCAGGACACGCCAAATGGTATATTTCTGCATCATGGTCAAAACAACTGATGCTGATGGGTCAGAGGGACTCACGATCGCACTCAATCATGAACGGCTCCACAACATCGTGCCGCACCATCTCGAAATTAGGATGACCAACCCAGTGACTAACGCTGGTCTTTGAACCGGTGAAAAAGTTGTCGAGGACGGTGACCTCATGGCCCAGCAACATCAAGCGGTCGACAAGATGTGAACCTACAAATCCAGCACCCCCAGTGACGAGAATGCGCTTCCGGGAAGAAGGGGAAAGCAGCTTCACCGGGGGGAAGCGAGAAAGCGTGGTATAAGAGATCGACTGGGAATCTGGGTGGTAGATAGATTTAGACTGGTAAGTAGCTGCACCCTGGGTAAACCGAGCATGCTCGTCGTCTTCCTTGGCATTGAGCTCTCTGATGGTGCCATTGACCTCGGTGGTGACATAGTGGGGGCGGAGGTACAGGGATCGAACGAGGTTAAGAGGGACCTCGCAGTCAAAACCGAACCGCTGGAAGCCCACGGAAGTGATTTCTTCACCGTTTTTGTCCAAGGTAAGTATCTAGTGGGCAGAAATTTATTGTCAGGCTGAGATGACTGGGTGCAGTAGGATAAGTGGATCCGAAAAATGGCTTACCGCTTCAACATTGGAGGAGGTCATGTTGATAGGAGCGACGGAAATAATATCTGCAGGGGTGAAAGGAGACGCCATTTGTATGTAGGGGCAAGCGGCTTTTTAAGGGAACTTATTTGTAGACGAGTTTCTTCATTGACTGGTTAATTGGTCCCTCCCCGGCAATCTCCCGCCCCTCGGCTCTTGCCAGTGGAAATCCTCTTTTTCCCTCCCATCTCTCGTTTTCGTAGTTATGCCTCGCGTCTCAAAACCTGGTGCGAAGGCGAGGCACGACCCTCTCCACGTACAACTCGAAGAGCACGAGTCCCATGAAAAGTTTGGTCGCGTATCAAAGCCGGGTAAACGCAGAAAGTCACGAAGCAGTATTGCGGACGATGAGCATCATGAGGTGAGCGGTCACGCTTTCATCTCCACCATAACGCCCTTGCTGACGATATTCGCTAGGATATTCTAGATCCAAAATCGTCTAAGCGCATCCTTGAGCTCGCACGCGATCAACAGAATGAGTTTGAGCCCGACGAGGATGAGGTTGTGGAGGATGACTTTACGCAACCTCGCACACAAAACCCCGAAGATACGGACGATGACGAGGCTGTGGAGGAATACCAGGGCTTCCTCGACATTGATCAGGAGGAGCATGAACTCGTGCGCATTTTCTCCACTTGTCTTAGCGCGGTGCATCTCATCATTCACGTAGCAAATAGATCCGGGAGATACTGAGGCGCTTGATTCACTATTGCCCGCAAATGCCGGAGAGCGGCGTACGCTTGCCGACATCATTTTCGCGAAGCTGGAGGGAACCGCGGTGATTCACTCATCAAACGAAGGTTAGCCACGTGCCTTTTTTCACGTCCATCACTCCAATGCGATATCTCCACAGCACGCGACCGTGCGCCGAATCCTGCTGAGGGTCTTGACCCAAAAGTCGTTGAGGTCTACACAAAGTTGTACCGCCTTCGTTCCATGATACCTATGCGATGCTAACCCAGACGCAATCTTGGTTCCGCCAGAGTCGGTCTCTTGCTGCAAAGCTACAGATCGGGGCCTCTTCCCAAACCCTTCAAAATTGTCCCTTCTTTACCTGCTTGGGCCCGCATCCTTGCGTTGACGCGACCCGAGAAGTGGTCGCCACAAGCATGCCACGCAGCAACGCGCATCTTCATATCCAATATGAAGCCGCCACAAGCGCGCATCTTCTTAGAGGGGGTCCTTCTCGATGCCATCAGAGAGAACATCGGTAACCCTGGTCAAAAAAAGGACCGCAGGAAGCTAAACGTGCACTACTATGAGAGCCTCAAGCGAGCGCTGTACAAGCCGGCTGCCTTTTTCAAAGGTATCCTGTTTCCGCTGTTGGATGTAAGTGCTCTCGTCTTTAGTTATCACGAATCCCGGTTCATCCATGGCGATCGTTTCTTGTCATGAAACATAGAACACATGCACGCTGCAAGAAGCAGCCATCATTGCATCCGTGCTCTCCAAAGTAAAGGTGCCCATCCTTCATTCTTCGGCGGCTCTGATGCGGCTCGCAAGCATGGACTATTCTGGTACGTATCGATGCCAAGCACTTGTCTTGATTGATAGCTGATGTCAGATTGTTCGCTCAGGCCCTACGTCGCTATTCATCCGAGTCCTACTAGACAAAAAGTACGCGTTGCCGTACAAGGTCGTTGATGCCCTCGTCTTCCACTTTATCCGCCTTTCCAACACCTACAAGGCAAAAGACCGCGGTGCAAGCGACGCGCTTCCCGTTCTCTGGCACCAAAGCTTGTTGGTCTTCTGTCAGCGGTGCGTTTTCTGTTTCATTTTGTGTCACGTGAACCTTGCCTGTACATCGCTTCTCGACCAAGTCGTGTGCCGGTGCTCATTCACCCCGTACAACAGGTACGCTGCCGATCTAACACCCGAGCAGAAAGACGCGCTCCTCGACGTCGCGCGCGCGCACGCGCACACGCAGATCAGCCCCGAAATCCGCCGCGAGCTTGTGAGCTCCGTCATGCGTGGGGAGCCATGGCCAGACCAGGACGCGATGGATATCTCATGACGGCTCTGTACGCACTTCCTCCATGTACACCTAGCACTGTCTTCTGTACCGCGATGCCTTCACACTGTTGTATCTTGTCGCAACTGACTGCATATCTTACGGGTGTATGCTTTGTGCGCTATCATCCTGTTATTGAGTTGGTGATCCCCAGAATGTCCCGAGCCCTGGCAAAATAATACACTAGATAGACCGCACAGGCACACGTACACGCTTACAGCACGCAGCACACTGTGGTACTTTTTGGCAGCGCAGCGATCCTCCCTCAGTGCGCCTCCTTCTTGCCTCCAGCCTTTTTCTCCTCGCCCTTAGGAGCCGCGCGGATCGCACCCAACACGTTATCCAGCCCCCCTTTCTCCTTCCCCCTCTCCTGCCTACCTTTACCAGCAGCAGCCTCAGTACCCGCCAGCGCGCCCCTCTTCACCTTCTTTCCCAGCATCGCGTCGAAGAGCGCATCGATCTCGTCCACAGGCTGCGCGCCCCGCTTGCGCTTGCGCTGTGCGAGCTTGTCAAGTGCGGGTGCAGGCTCAAGATCAGGCCCAGGCGCCGGTGCGGGGGCTGTCGATGGGTGCGCGGCACTCGCGGACTGCAGGCTGCGCCACTCGTCCGGGCGTCGCTGCAGGAGGTGCAGGCCCAGGCTGCGCGCGAAGTACTTGCCATAGAACGAGCCCGCGAGGCGCGTCTCGTGCGGGATGAGCGAGCGCGCGATCTTCTCCTGCATGGTGCGGCGCATCGCATGAGCGCGCAGATGCGCACGGCGGGGGAGGGGACGTACCTTGAGGTAGGGGTCCGCGGCGGCCCAGAAGCGGTCGCCGACGCGGCTGCCGATGCGGTCGTCGACGAGCTGGTGGTAGTGGCCGAGGAAGGCGAGGATGAGCGCGCGTTTGGCTTTGGAGGGGACCGTGGGCGCATCGAGAACAGCGTCAAGAACGCGGGAGCTCGCGGCATGGTGCGCAAGGGCGAGCAGGTCGTCTACCGACTGGGCCTGGATACTGCGGGAGGTGTCAGTGGGCCGCACCTCGGGATGCATGCGAGGTGGCGAAGGGATACCTGTTGAGGACGATCTGGTTGTGTGGGTCGGACAGCTTGAGCAGGGATTGCAGCAGAATGGCGCCTGCTGTCTTGGATCCGAGAGGGTCTTCCGCGACACCTTTGTGTGCCTTCTTCTTTGACGCATCGAAAGCCGTACCCTCGTCAGCTTGTGCAGCCCCAGACGCAGCAGCAACCTGAACATCCTTGAGCTCCTGGAACATCATCAACAAAGCTGCTACAGAGTGTTCACGGTGTACCTACTGCCCGTGTCTTCAGACGGAGGATACATGGGACAAGGAGCTCGCGGTCTTTTTGTGTTTGTAGCTCGAACGTTGTGCAGATGACCTTCAGGAAAACTATGAGCCATGACATTGGGAAATGCGGGAAAAGATCGTACCTCGCATATATCTGATTCCAAATGATGTACAGCGGCCGAACGCTCAACTAGTGCCTTCAGCACGCCAGTTCTAGAGGCTATCGAGTGTTTCTGAGACGTTGCGTGAGTACAGTGTTATTGGACTTACTTCTCAACTTGCCCCAGGAATCTCCCAGCTGACGGAGAGCGTTCTCGAGCTGTGCCGCATCTAGTCGCTCGATCGTTCTTGCCACCACGAAATTGGCTACCGGGTGCACGACCAGCTTTGCGAGCTTTCCGTCGAAGTATAGTGACCAAATAGTACTGAACACGGCCAGAGGAGAGCGCAAGACCAGTGTCTCAAGCAGATGGGACGACGTTGGGTCCCGGAGAAGAGTGGTGAGATAATCAGAGGGCTCAGCCGTTGCTGAGGGATCATTGCCTTTAGACGGAAACGAGTTTAGTGAAAGAGACAGACAGAGGTAAACTACCTGCGTACGATGCAAGGTGATCAAACCGACGAGCACGCGATCCATCAATGAATTAGGCTCGTCTGCCATCTCACGGTCGGCCTCGATCTCTAACAACATCTTTAGATTGTAAGTACAGTGTACATAATCGACTGAAGACAAATAAAGATCTTCACCTGTAGTACAGGGCTAGCCACTTTATTTGCAGCTAGAGACCTCACCTCGTTAGCCCCTAGATCGGCCTTCAGCGTCACAACGAATGCCATCGCTGCGTCTTTGAACTCTCCCGGAGCCATCTTTGAAGAGTTTGCTTTCTCTTTAATATTGTCGCCGTGAAACAAGGACTTCATGGGCCCTTGCTTCGCTTTCCACGCTGCGCTCTTCTTCGAGCGGACGTAGGACTCGGCTTTGTGCGGGAGATCCGAGAGGAAGAGGTGGGGGCAGAGGAGCACCAACAGTGAGCGCACAACGTGAGAAGCGAATGGGTCCATGATGAGGGTTGAGAATGTTGGTGTAATTTCCTGCCTATTGGATAAGTCATCTTTGCTGCAGTTCCAATCGATGGAATAGACAGACCTTGATAAAGTCAAGGATTAACTGGGTTAAAGTGCGCAACTGGCCCTTTTCCTGACTCTCCTCGACCTCCGGCATGATTCCGCGGACCTGCCTTTGTCAGCCAGTAGTTCAAGAATGCGGTAACAAGATGGTAAACACCTCACGGGAGACCGTGTCGCTAGCCACGGAGAGCAGTGTTTGGACTACATGCGACGCAAAGCGGTGTTTTGACAGCTGTTCGTGACTGAGCGCAGGGTTTCAGGCAACAAATGCAGACGTCCCGGCCGACGTACTCACGAACCCGCTAAACTATCCATGAAAACCCGGCGCACAAAGTCATCCATGGAGTATATCATACGCTCGAGGATGGTTGAGCAGTCCGGATCCGTCGCGAGCTGTCGCTCCTTCCCCGACATCTCCTGCAGCAACGCGAGGAGAAATATACGCCGGTCTGAAACACCATGACCGCACCGTCAGTATGCATCAGCATCTGAACATGCGCAGCATACCATTGCACTCACTTTCATTTGGATTGATATCCTGGTCATCCTCAGCGACGTGAGTGTTATTTGCCTGCCACTCCTTCATCTGCTCATCTACAGTGCGGAAGTAGGCCTTCAAATCCGCATCCACGTAGCCGAAGGGCGCCTCTGGATTGAATTGATCATCATTCCCTGCAGGGATAATCCAAGAGGGACCCGCTGGGTGCGGCCCCTGCTCTTCAGGCCTTCCCGGGGCCTGTTCCTCTGCAGCTGGCACATCGTCCTCTGCCTGCTTCTTATGTCTCTTACCCCTCTTCCTGTTCTCCCTGGGCATAATTGTCTTTGGTACTAGAGACGAATTCGGCCTACTAGACTTCGAAAAAGCGGATTGCAAAAAAAGCAGAAATGGCAACTTTGACTGTGGCGGCACTGAAAGCAGAGACCTCCCGTGACGGCGGTGGCTGAATCCGCTTCAAGTTTCAAAGCTTGAACCCCCACCCATCAACGCTGACTTGCTGCTCTAGCTCTTTCTCTTCCCGCAACTCATGTAACATGCATCCCAAAACTTGCGGTCTTTGCCAGAAGGCCCGCGCCATACTCAGAAGGCCAAAAACCGGACAGCAGATCTGCAAGGAGTGCTTCTTCCATGTATTCGAGACAGAAGTGCACAACGCCATCACAGAGGCTAAGTTGTTCAGACGGGGAGACAGAGTCGCTATAGGAGCGTCTGGGGGGAAAGGTGCGTTTATTTTATCGGAGGCCTGCGGCAATGTGATTTAACAGACGGGCACACCAGACTCCACTGTGCTCGCCTATGTTATGAAGACGCTCAATGACCGCTATGACTATGGCCTCAAGCTTTTCCTGCTTTCCATAGACGAGGGTATAACGGGCTACCGCGATGATTCTCTAGAAGTGAGCCTCACCTGCTTTCGTGCCGTCTGGCAGCCCAAACTGACCCCTCCGCCAGACCGTGAAGCGGAATCAACAGCAATACGACATGCCCCTCAAGATCCTATCATATGATGAGCTGTACGGGTGGACCATGGATAGAATTGTATCAACAATAGGGAAAAAGAACAACTGTACATTCTGTGGAGTCTTTCGACGGCAGGCGTTGGACCGCGGTGCATCCGCGCTCAATGTAGACCATATTGTAACAGGGCACAACGCGGACGATATCGCGGAGACTGTGCTCATGAACAGTAAGCCTCTTTTGCTATTTTATGATGGACGCCCTCCTGACTGGCTTTGTCAGTCATGCGTGGTGATATCGCAAGATTAGGACGTTGTACGCTGATTTGTACTCAGGGAGAAGATACCATCAAACGGTCCAAGCCATTCAAATACGCGTATGAGAAGGAGATCGTAATGTGCGGATTTCTCTGTAGCCATTAGCACCCTATTTCTCATCCTCGGATGCAACGGACAGGTATGCATACTTCAAGAAGCTAGACTATTTCTCGATAGAGTGTATCTATTCACCGGACGCGTATCGCGGCCACGCACGGGCATTCCTCAAAGACCTTGAGTCTGCGCGACCGAGCGCAATTATCGACATCATCCACTCCGGAGAGGCCTTCGAAGTGAAGGAAGAGATAAAGGCATCCCAAAAAGTGCAGCGTAGGTCCACCACACCCTTCGTCCGCGCGAACGCTCACTTATTGGCGTCGCAGAGACATGTAAACGGTGCGGATACATGTCCAGCAACGATCTCTGCAAGGCTTGCACCTTGCTTGAAAGTCTGGAGCGCGGCATGGCTAACGCTGCAGTCGTGCGTGTTTCGCTCCAGCTATGCACAGGCTGTCCCGTGCTTACACCGCCATTCTTCCATATAATACAGACTGATCGTGGTCGACGACTATTACAAGCAGAAGGCCCTGCACCAGAGGATTTGCGAACAATCCCATTCTTTCATCTACTTTCTGGACCCGGGCCATCCGTCTCAGTTGAGGCATCAACATAGCACCTATGTCTGCTTCACACTTGCATTCAAAGTGATCGTTTATCAAGCCATGCGTGCATTATTTGAGACTCAAACCAATCTACCATGCATTGTCTACGGGTATCGATGTAGATTAGCATATATATGAGTAAGTTTAAGTTAAATTTGTCTTAGTATCGAGGCTGCACTCCTCCTGCATGCACAAAGTTACCTGACCCTTGGTGACCCCTGACATTAATCAATACCCATACCAAATCAAGGCGCATGTCCATTAATGACGTCTCCAACCAACCGCCCCTCTGCCTGCAAGAACGTTTGATATAGCTTCTCACAGCGTTCTACCATCTTCGCAGCTTCACTTTTATGGTCCTCCCACTGAGTTACTGGCTCGAGACCAACGCTGGATTCACCCCACCGGTTAGTGGTTGAGTGCATCCGCACGGGAATTTCCTCAGCGGTATGCTTCTGAGCGTTTCCATGGTTATGAACCGCATGCACATTGTCAATTTGTGCATGTTCGTTTACGTGCCTGCTCGGTTCCGAGGCGCCAAACATGGAAGTGGGGATACTTGCCAGGGAAGCAAGCGTAACATACACTGCTGCTACTGCCCCAGCCCAAGCGCTAATGTTGTGATGCGGTGAACCCAAGAAACGAGCCTAAGAATCAAAGAGTCGGTTCAACAGTCACAATGATTGTTGTGAAAACATACAAGATAGAACGCCATACGCTTAAATGGATGTAAGAACGCGCCAATTAATAACAAGTCAATTGATGTAGAGACTACGCCAGGGTGAACGATGAAGTGCCGTATGGGAGGCGATGGCTGGCTGAGAGCGCGACGGTTCAGCTCTGTGCTAATGAGGTCCATTTGATACTTTGAGCCCTCGTACGGATGGTGCGATTTGACGAGCTGCCAATCATCTGCGTCGTAGTGCCATGGATTGGCCTCGAGGGAAGACATCCAGAGCACACGAGCGGGACCGAGGAGTTCGCCAGCAGACGCCGAAAGCACACGTTGCAGCGAACGATACTGCATTTGCCGCGTCAGACCAAAGATTGCTTGCAAAGTGGATGCAACTCACGAGGACATAGTGACCAAAAACATTGCACTGCCAGACCCAGCCCAGCCCATCCTCGCTCAGTATGCCTTGCTGTTCCACGTTGTAAGTCGGGAACGTCACGGCGGCCAAGAAGTCCGACAACATCTGTCTGATAAACGCAAACCAATTGATGTACAAAAATGGCGCCACTCCTGCATTGCATATGACGTGGGACACATATGGATACCTATAAATAACGCGCGTTAGTCGAAGGACGGGGGACATCGTGTAGTACATACGTGTGAGAGACTTCGTCTGCAAAATCAAGTACGCCGCGCACAGAGGCCAAGTCCAGACGGTGAAACCGGACGACCAGGTTTTCACGGAAGCGCTTCAAGTGTTCAACGTCTTCTGGCCCCAGTTGCCGCTTGGCAATATCTTCCTCAAGCGACTTTAACAGCTTGTCGCGCGCAGTTTCCGCACGCGCAGCGTTGCGACACGCCATGATCAGAGTGACACCAGTGCATGGGTAGGGAATGGCACCATCTCCACACCCGTCTGCGACGTGGTCGAACCGTGGTTGACTATCTGGAGGATTGCGGTGGGAAAGTTGGAAGAGCAGACGCTGGCAGATGCCAAATCCAACACCGCTAGAGGAACATTGAGTGCACAGCAGAGGGAAATGGTGGGAACACAAACTTGTTGGCACCGGTGACGACGATGATCGGGCGTGAGGGAGCGGACATGGTGGACGTGAATAAATTCGCTGCCCGAAGCTCTGCCATATACTCCTTCCAAACTTGGGTAACTCGCTTAATATATCTAGTTCGGAAGAGCGAGCGGACAACGCTGTAGAATAGAGAATATATTCTCAGTCTCTCTTGTAGAAGACTGAGCAGATTCTGTTGTAGAGCACTGTACCTGTAGAATATATATATACATGCCGCATGTATCTCAGTTTTCTACAAAGAGACTAAGGTCAGTGCTTATTTTCGATACTATTTGTTATTTCATTTCATTCTCATCATCAATACTGAGGAGGAGAGGGATTACAAGTGGGGGGAATTTTAGTACTAGTGTATATACTAGTGCGGTCATGTCGATTCTGATCCCCAATAGGTCCGTGCGTTGTCTCTGCAACGTGCGACCGCTTACGTGTACTCGCCGCTGCCATCATAAAATAGTAAGGATCATTCATTGAACATAGACACTTCAGCAAACCGTTGCATTTGAAGTGGTGGCGGAAAGTATGCACGGGAACTCACGAGACCATGATCCATTTCTTTATTGAAGGCCAGTTCTGTGAGTGCTTTGGATCGTGCAGCCATTCTTCTTGCAAGTGCTAGTTAAGTGTGTCTGTGACGACTACCGCATGCTCGTTACCGTGATACACAATTTTTTTCGTCATAATTGTCAAGTGCGTCTGAAGGTATCGGTGGCAGATGAGACGAGATCTGGGACATGATGGTATGGATGAGTCGTGAGGAATCTGCACGCACAGAGCGAAGCGGCCAAGAACAGTCCGTGTGATGGGAAAAAGTTCATCGGAAAGATATCCATTGGTAAATAAACATCATCTGTATGACAAGGTCATCATAAAGTCATCTACGCCGTGACCGAGTGCATAAATAATAAAGATACGCCAGACATACCTTGGGTTGCGCCTGACTTCGTCTTTTGCACGACTCAACGTGAGCTTACAACTATCCACTCAAAACAGTGACTCTGAATGCAGTGCGAAAAGCAGTAAGGTGCCCATTTATTCAACAGAAGAGAAATGGTGCCATTGAGTACATCCCGTAATACTCTGGTTTGGTCAGTGGTGAGAAAGATCGCCTGGCAGCATCCTCCACCTGGCTCCTTGCCAGTAGCCCTTCTCAATAACCCTTCTTAATAACAGCCTAAACATTCGATTGGGGGCTGGGTCGAACCCCCTAAGGCCTACAAAACAGCTTAGCTCCATATCAGCATTTCTCTCATGAAGCCGGGTGCTCAATTGACGTGCGGTCAGACCATGGCTCCGGACGGCGATGGGCACTGAATCGTTCAACTGGTATCCAAGATTCAGGACCAACGTACCCGAAATCATCCTTATTAACTGTGCAAAGGCCACTGAATATGTTCTGCTATCAGTGCTACATTAGCGTTGATTTCAATGAGTGCAAGACTCACCTGGGAATGTTCAGCTACATAACACAAAACAGGGCTAGCAACATCGCAGCACAACTTGGATCTCGTGATCAAATCTCACAGCAACATCCATGAAAAACAAGAATGCACAGTATGTACAAGTATTAGACGTGACAAAGGACATTACAACATGAATGCAAAATACTATGCTTCAGATTTCTTCCGTTTTTTCTTTGTTGAGTCGCTCTCTTTCTTTGGAGACTCACCGTTCTGGCCCTTCTCCGCTTTCTCCTTTTCCTTCTTCGCTTTCTTGCGGGCCTTCCGCTCTGCCTCGGTCTCTGTATCTTTCTAGTACAGAGTTAAAGGGGTGTAATTCGTTGAGAGGAAAAGACGGACATACCATCTTCACGTCGCCATCGCCATCGCCATTCTGGGTGCTCTCTCTCCATTTCCGCTTCTTCTCCTTGCTCGCCTTATCCTCCCCATCTACATCCATGGCATCGTTGATGGTCTCTGTACCCTCCGTTACTACCCACTCTTTCTCCTTTCCTGTTCTCTTTTTTGCCTTTTTATCTTCTTTCGCTTTCCGCTTCTCCTCTTTGATATCCAGGACCGCCTTCACGGCCAGCTCCAACGGCTCCCGCTGTGTCGGGACAAGGTCCACCGCATCTGCCGCAGTATTGTACGTCTTGGCCTCTCCCTTCATCTCGAAACGCGCTTGTTTCTTCCCGTTGTCCGCAAACCGGCGCACACCAGCCGCGTCGTTCTGGTGCTCCAGTGCTCGCAGCCGCGACTCCAACTTGGCACGGTTCTCCATACCTATTGACGGTGCTGATGGCTCCGATTTGCCGTCCATATCTGTCAATGCGTCGACACGCACAGACAGTGCAGTTTTAGTGGCGACCATGCGTGCCATCTACCAGGAAAGGTAAGTTGTGGCCATGATGTTAGTGTGCAATGACTCACTTTGCCTTTCAGTTTAGGTGGTGCCTGTCCAACAAGCGATGCCTGTAATTCTGTCGACACAAAAACCCAACTCTAGGATGAAGTGAGACATACATGATATATAAGACCATACTTCGGTGTATCATGTTTCGTTTTAAGGGCACGGAAAAGGGCTTTTTCTGCACCCAAGATCTGCACGGTACTTGCTGGGTGCTTGGCCAGGTTCAGAAGACTACCTGCGTGGCTGATTAACCGCGCACCCACGAGTTCGCCTACTAGCGCAGTCAGATTTGGTGCTATGGCTATCATGCGGTTGCGCAAGTACTCTGCGAGTTGGGTCCGGTAGACAGATATGGAGATGACCTGGTCGCACAGTGCGTGTATGTGAGCAATGTCAGAGTCGGATATTTCAGTACCCATGGAGATCTCGGCTGCGGCTTTGAGGGTCGCCTCAAGATCTTCGGGAAGAATAGCAGCGAAGTCAGTTGAGCTTGCATTAGTTCGGAAACCTGGAAAGAATAATCCTTGTTTGACATTTCTCTTAATTCGATCCAGTAATTTTCCACACCCATTGTCTTGACAGCTTTCGCATAAGCCAAGTTGTCCGTAATGATCTTTGTCATTTCAGGGAAATGCCAACCATACCATTCCTTCATGGGTCATGAGCACCTTTTTTAAGAATCAAGGGGACATGAAGCGTACCTTGACCCGCATAGCGTATATGTTAATTTCTTTGTCAAGATCATCTAGTAATGCAATGGCTTGTACGACCATCGTGTCCACCTTGTCTGGGGAGAACTTTAGCTTGAATCTGAGCAAAACAATGAGCATGGGCCCAAGGCAAAGTCGGTAATGAATCCACACCGGGAGAGTGAATGACTGAGACCTAGGCTCATGGTGGCAAGATCTTTAGGGTCCAAATCATCCAGCAACGCTGCAAGCTGACTACGAATCCCACGAAATACCTCTAACGAGTCTGAATCGGAGACAACATTGATCCCGAGCTTTTTGTTAATGGATCGAACTTCACGATAGGTTTTCCCTTGGTCAGACGTTCTTTGTCGAATAAACGCTTCGTAAGACTTACCGAGTTTTGGGTCCACGATAAGCAGAGACTCATTCTTCTTTCCCTTCTCGACGATCTCATCATTCAGGAACTTTTTGAGGCCTTTGCCGAGCTTGCCCTCCTGGATTGCAGTGATTTCCTCAACGGCAGTAGCGGTGGACGTAAAACGATGCAATGCTTTTAGCTTCAGCCTTCAGAACCAGGACATGCACATCGACACAAAGAATGACAACTGTGAACAACAGGGTCAAACGTGCAACAAGCAGCAGCACGTACAGTTTATTGGCTTTTTCTGGCGTCTCGAATTCCTTCCACAAGTCTGGGCTCGCGACTTTCGCAGAGTCTGTCAGCTTGAACAAACAGAAGCCAAGCGCCGTCTCGTACAGGACCAACATCCTGTCCTACAGCAAGGAGGGAGTGCAGGAGGAGGGGTCAGGATGGAGCGGCCGGATGCGCTTTTGCGACAGAGAATGTGGTCAACTTTTTTAGCAAGCGCGGGAATCGGTTAGATCGCGCAGACCACGTGCTACTGGACACTCAACTGAAACCAACGCAACGCGTTTCTTCCGTCTCTAGTATTAGTGTATCCCGACTATGTTCGCAAAGGCGGCGATATTAGGCGCGTTGCTCTCCTTAGTATCAACTACTCTTGGCGCATCCCAGCACCTGTTCTCCTCGTCTTCCAACATTCAGCCTGGCCCAGACTTCGTTCGTGTGTTATCTGCCTCCCATAATGTAACGACCCGGCACTTGTCTACACTATTGGGAGAGCAGGGTTATACCGCATTGGCTCATCCACTATATCCAGGCCATCGTGTTCGTGTCAAGAAGACAGACTTCTGCGATCCTACTGTGAAGTAAGTACAGTATGTCCATATGCATTGCGATCATCATTGTCCACCGGTTTTGTAGCATGTATACTGGTTATCTGGACGTGGACCAAGGGGCGAAGCACCTGTTCTTTTATTTCTTCGAAAGCCGGAGAGATCCTGAAAACGGTAAGTGTTATTGTAGCAATTAGCTCGCAAAGAACGAGATATATGATCTAGTATAGACGATGTCATGATGTGGATCAACGGAGGTGAGATATAGTAGTTTTAATCAGATGGTGGTCTTTATTTGCGCGTACGTGCATTTTTTAGGCCCAGGCTGTTCCTCAGCTACTGGTTTGCTCATGGAGTTAGGTCAGTTCTCTGAAGAGCGACCATCACGGCTGGTTTTAGTTGCTTCGATATGTAGGGCCATGCAGCATCGACATGAAGAACTCATCTGCTAACGGAACAACATGGAACCCCTTCTCTTGGAACAACGAAGCGAACATCTTCTTCCTGGACCAACCGTAAGTGGAATTCTTCAGTCTTTTAACGTCATACTCAACAATATCGCCTTGTCAGCGTTGGAGTAGGTTTTTCATATGCTGACTATGGTGAGACGATTAGCACCACCGAAGATGCCGCAAAGAATATCCATGCCTTCATAACTATTTGGTTTGAGACATTCAGTCAATTTAAGGGTAGGCCTTTCCATCTCTCAGGCGAATCATATGGGGTACGCTTTCTTCCTGTGTCTCGTTGGATGCTATGGATTTCTATCGATTCTTCGAAGGGTCGCTACTTGCCTGTGTTCGCGAGTGAGATTTATGACCAGAACGTGATTGCCGAGGCAACTGGCCGTCCCACCATCAATCTTCGAAGCGTCTTAATTGGCAATGGAATCACTGACATTTCGACGTAAGCATCATACATCTACGCGGCCTCATTATCCTTCATCTATCCTCGAATATAGGCTCTACCAGGGCCGGTATGAGATCGAGTGCAGAACAGCGGCTTTGGACGTACCGTTCCAGTCGATATCAACGTGTGTGGGGATGAAGAAAGCTGTAAGGAAATCTATCATCAGATGGGGATGGGTGACATTTGACCGACAACCTTCATAGCTACCTCGCTGTCAAAAGGCCATGGATACCTACTGCGTGAACATCTTCGACGAGATGAATTGCCGCGCAGCAGTTAATTTCTGCAACGATGAATTGAGCACGGGTTATTGGGACAGTGGTCGGCTGCTTATTCTTGAATTGATGGTCGACGGCTTGCTGACCAACGCTTGCAGGGCGGAATGTTTACGATGTATCAAAGGTAGATCTTCCTCATGCGAACTAGCAGCTTTCCATACTGATGCAAGCATCTTAACCAAAGATGTGCTTAGGGAGCAGTCTTTGTTACCTTGAACAAGCTGCCATTGCCGACTTCCTCAATCAACCAACGGTCCGCAAGACGCTTGGCGTCGAGTCTCCGTCCAACTTTACTGGTTGCTCGTCAGTTGTGGGGATCGAATTCGATGCTCACATGGACAAGTATGCAGTTCCCACACAGTACTACGTGGCTGGTCTGCTTGATCGAGGGATCCGTATTCTTATCTACGCTGGCACATACGATTGGCAATGCAATTGGTACGCCAACAAACTCTGGGTCGACAAACTAGAGTGGTCAGGTGAGTCTGGGTACGCCAATGCAGCGTGGACGGATTGGGAGGTGGATGGCCACAAGGCTGGTGAGACGAAGACTTGGGGAAATCTGACGTTCGCTACTGTCAGGGGAGCGGGCCATATGATGAGTGTCATCGTTCTGCTTATCATTATCCTACAGGCTGACCGATAGATTGTTTGTGATATCCACGTACCGTTTGATAAGCCCGTGGAAACCTTCACAATGGTGTCGAAGTGGCTGGCCCAGAAAGCATTGTGATTGATCCAATCATGGGGGCCCTGTCGCCTGACATGACTACGGTCTCTATGAATGCGCCCCTGATCTATCTCAAGGACAGGCTGACGTGTGACTGGCATGTATTCCCCTCAGCTCCGTCTGTTCTGTTTCCTTTTCCCGTGTTCGGTATAGAGCATGAGTTTTACCGGCAACCTGGCTTACCTTAAATGCGGAGACTGATAAATACATATGAGAGCCCCAATGCTGAGACTGATGGGAAAGATCAAGGTTGGGATGCAACCACCACGTTTGAGTTGATGATACGGTCAGCTCGGAGAACGCATATATGATTGTATCATGTTACGGCTATGAACCATCTCTATTGAGCACAAGTCAACAGGACGAATGAGCGGAGAAGCTATTAGTACAATAAAATTTGGGATGCTGCGGGAGGGGAAATCGGTCACTATGGCAACTTTTCGTAGCACCACAGCCCAGCTGACAGGCTTGCGGCTGCGACGCGACCATAAAACAAGCATTCCTACTTTCCTTATTCTGTCGCACTTTTCTCCCCCCTATTATTGGTGTATCTTCTTTGTATGTTTCTTCTGATCTGTCCCTCTCGCCTTCGCGAATATAAATGCTAATCTCGATAGCCTCGACAGTTATTTTTGGGCTGCCCGGAGCACCCCTGGATTCATCCTTACTCTCTTTTAATCATTCCCAGTTACAGTATCTCGCGGACTGAAGCATCCTAGAGAATAATATCAACTCAAAAATGCGTTTCTTTGTGACTGCGTCCCTGTTTTCCCTCGCGACGCCTTTCCTCGCCTCGGCTGCGCCGTTGAAGCGGGTAACCAACTCTACCGACTTACTAGTTCTCAGTACGCACATCCAGCACGTCTTCCTTACTTTTTCTTAGCAACGAGCTTTAAAGATTTCGCCCATGCATTGGAGCAGCTGGAGGCTGGCTTCTACGCGCAGGCGCTGCAGAAATTCACGGCATCCGACTTCACTGCAGCAGGATTCACGTCTGCTCAGCTACCGATCGAGCAATTCACTGCTATCGGTGCGGACGAGGCCGTACACCGCGATGTCCTTGCGGTAAGTACGAGGACTCTTTGGGTTGGGCTTTACTCATTTTCCATTTGCAACAGCAAGCCATTCAGGCACTCGGCAGCGAGCCCATCTCAACGTGCACATTTGACTTCTCATCTGTCTTGACTGATGTCGCAACTATGGCCACCGTTGCGCGTCTCGTCGAGAACGTCGGCGTCGGCGCATATCTGGGTGCTGCTCATCTTATCTCAGATCCATCACTCCTAACCGCCGCTGCATCAATCATGACGGTCGAGGCACGTCATCAGACGGTGCTGAACATCCTGAACAATGGCAACGCTATTCCGAATGCATTTGACATTGGACTGCAGCCTGCAGAGGTACTCGCTATCGCAGGTGGATTTGTCTCTGGTTGTGATCTTGGCGTCAAAGGTAAGGTTACTCGCATTTCTTTGCTGGTGGGACCTGATTCGACCACGCAATAGCAAACCCATCTCTTGCGATTACCAACACTGGGCCCCTTCTACCTGGTACTACCCTCCAGCTCAATTCTAGTGCCATCAACGGCTCCACCAATGTTTGTCCACTTCGTTTCCCTCAGTCGCGTAGTGACTTAACATCTGTTCCCACAGGGCCTGTTCTGCCAGATGCTCGCCGGCGGGATGCCGTTCTCCCTGTCATTACCATTCAACCAATGTGTCGTCCCAGGTAACATAACCGGACCGGTCGCCGTCTTCGTCACCCCCGATTCGCAGCCGCTTAACGGCAACGTCGTCGACCGCGCTTTGAGCCCAGTCGTCGCGGGTCCCGCCATGGCCTTCATCGATGACAAGCCCGAGGTGCTTGGCAGCCTCGTGCTGCCGGGCAGCAACGCGCAGAATTCCACGCAGAACTCCACGCAGACCTCCACACAGACCATCTCGCCCGCCCAAGCCAGCGCCCTGGTCAGCAGCGCTTCAGCCGGTGGCGCGACGGTCGTCGCCTCGTCCGCACCCGCCGCGACAAGCTCCGCAACGGACAACTCCGCTTTGACGAGCTCTGCAGCGAGCAACTCTGCGCCCTCCGCTTCCGCTGCGTCTTCGGTAGTATTATCCGTCGCGACGCCTTCTGTCCCTCCCGTGAAGAAAGCGCGGAACCCCAGGGTACCGGGTCGGTAGATGGCAGGAGCATTCTCTTCTGATTTTCGGTCATCCTTGTGCCGTAGTGAGCTTCCTGCGTGGTGCTCTTGTCGGAATCTGTGTGCTCACGAGTGGGGTGCCACTTCTCCTTTCTAGGGTCGGGTCCTTGGCCTTGAGGGACACATCGCAGTTTTTAGTAATAGCAGTCGAAGAATGTTCTACATGTAGTTCGGGCATCATGCTTATAGTCGTATTCTACTTGCTGGGTATTTAACATTGATACAGAGGGGAGAGTCAATTTGTTCAGGAATCTATGAATGCTGTCATCGTAAGGCCAACCCACAAGTTCGTTGATTATACATACTGCGGTAGCACTGCAGGAATGTGAACTCATCTGCACATGTGTGGGTCTCCACATTTGCTGTCAGCCTGTATGACATTCCGCCAATGTTGAAAAACAGTAACTATGGAAATCACCTTCATTGGGAAGTTGCACAAAACTGTGGCATGTCTTTCGATGTCTGCTGTTGTCTGATTTCTTTTCTTTTTTTGGTGGAGCCACGTAGATCTGTAACAGGTGATCAAGGTCAACTTCACAGGTCAGGCTTGGGTTGGGAGGGGGATTGCACCCCTTGAGGATTTAGGCTTAGAAAATAATGACTGGAAAATGACCACCCCAAGGAAATGTGGCTATGCACACTTGTCAGGAGGTGAGTAGTGTGGGGCTTGGGGTGGCCATTAGCCCACACTAACAGCTCCATTCCACATTCATCTAATAATAGCTATGTGCAGGGCCTGATGAAGGGTGAGGGTTGCCAGCATGAGACAAGGGAGTAAGAAGCCTTGGACAAGGTCTAGAGGGTGTAGTATTCTGAGAGAGATGATAGCAAGGTGTACAGAACAATAAGGAGTATGCAGAGATAGAAGAGCAATTAGAGGGTGGCTGTCAAATAGGAGAAGAGAGATACAACAAGATCCCTACCTCAGCAGGATGGCAGAAGTGCTGAGGACAGTGAGTGAGATGACAGAGAAGATATAGTAGAGTAGAATAAGGTTGAGGAGCATTGTCTAGTGAGCCTGAGCCTCTCTTTATCCAAGAGATGCTGTGTGCTCCCCCAGTCTCTCTGTCATCACCAATGACATCTGGGCCTTTGGCAGAACCTGTCACACCCACACCACCACTGTGCTGCTCTGGCCACACCACACACCACCCCATGTGCTATGACAAGAGCACATACAGCACATGCTCATACACCAATGTCCTACATGACTCCTCAGATGATGATGAATTCATCACACCTGGTGCTGGCCCATCTCTGTCTTCACTCCTCACCACCACTGTCTCTGGTGACCCCCTGTCGCTCCATGCATCCCACACCTCTCTGAATGCTGTGGACTGGGATACAGTGTGCCACTACCAGCTTGCTATGCTTGAAGGCATGGGTATGTGGTCCCTTGTTGACCTTCCACCTGGCCACAGTGCAATCCCCAATGGATGGGTGTTCAAGCTGAAGAATGATGGGCAGTACTGTGTGCACCTTGTCACAAAAGGCTTCAAACAGGTTGACTACAATGAAGTATTCTTGCCCTCACCACCCCACATGACTGGCACATCCACTCCATGGACATCAAGAGCACTTTCCTCAATGGCAACATTGAGGAAGAACTCTACATGCACCAACCCAAAGGCTTCAAAATTGCTGACCTTGCAGACAAGGTATGCTGGTTGCACAAATCCATTTACAGCCTGAAGCAGGCCATGCAGCATTGGAATGCCAAAATGGATGGCTGCCTCAGCTTGCTTGACCTCTGATGCATGCTGGCCTGTACATTCAGCAAGGGGGACTCCTACCTCATCTTGGTCCTATACATTGATGACATCACAATTTTTGGGAGCAATCTTGTGGAGGTCTTGGAACTCAAACATGCCCTTGCTGCCAACTTCAAAATGACAGACCTTGGTGAAACCACAATGTACCTTGGCCTCAAAGTCAGCTGTGATCATGCATGAAGGTCACTCATGCTATGCCAATTATGCTACATCACTGACATAGCAGCATGCTTTGGTATGGCCAGGTGCAACCCCATAGCCACACCACTATTGCTGTCATCCAACCTTGTTCCCTTCAACAGCACTGTGAGTGCATCTACATGCTCCACATACGAACAAATCATAGGCAGCTTGATGTATGCCATGATCATGTCATGGCCAGACATTGCATATGCCATCAATTCACTGGCACACTATGCTGCCAACCCTGCACAGGAACACCTTGCTGTGGCCAAACATGTCCTCCAGTGCCTTGCAGGCACTGCAACACTCAGCTTACAATACAATGGCATGCACAACAACCTCATTACTGCACACTCAGACTGTTAAGAGTGGCCTATTGGACAGTCTTATGGAATTTTTGCAATAACTATACCCCTGGTAACTAGGTAATTGTTGTGCACTTGAATCATGTAGTAAATGTTACTGATGATGATGAAGAGAGGGATCAATGAGATAGTGACAAGGATGATACCACCAATGACTAAACAAGGGTCCAGTGTGACCAATTTAGGATATTCTTAGCTACACTTAGTGTCTTAGAAATCTTTGACTTTAGTTCTTAGAAGTAGAGGGGTGAGATGAAGGTGAGCTTAGGTCAAGCACAGTATAGGAGAATCCCTAGATTGTGAAGTTGACAAGACTGGGGTTTAAGACCACCAGGCTTTCAACTACTTATACTAAAGACAAGTCCTTAAGATAGTACAAAACAATAAAGTTCACAGATCAACAATGATTGCACAGCAATCAACAGGATCATGTGACTAAGGATGTGTCCATAGTAAACTAAGTCAATAGCCACAAGTGTGAAATGAACAAGAGATAAACAAAGGCAAGATATAATGAGTCCTTGCTAATTGTATAGTGATAGTCCTTAGCAAGTAGATGTTATAATAAATAAAAGATGAAGGTGCTTTACAGTACTTGGAGCTATGCTCACAGCTAAGTAAATGAATACTATAGTACTGTAAAGGATAAGAGATAGATTCCTTACTATAAGTTGGAGCTAAGCTCACAGCTGCAGTTAATACTATGCTTATAGTAAGTAAAACAAAAGAAAGAAGGAAAGAAAAAGAGAAAAAAGAAACCATTATGAGGTGCCTAAGCAAGTGCCTCATAACACAGACTCCAACTGGGCCATATCACTCACAGACTGCCACTCAACTGGCACATTTGTATTCTTCCTCTGTGGAGGTGCCATCTCATGGTCCTTGTGCTGTCAGCACATCATTTCACTCTCTTCAACCAAAGCCAAGTACATCACCCTCTCACAGACTGTGGTGCAAGCTGCATGGTACCACAATATCACCAATGAGCTCCACTTTCCACTCTCATTGCCACTGACACTATTCAGTAACAACAAGGGATCTGTTGACCTGGTGAGCAACCCTATCATTGGCAAGGGGACAAAGCATATCAGCATCAAGTTTCACTTTATTCACCAGTGTGTTGAAGAAGGCCTTGTCAACATCTGCCACCTTCCCTGCACCAGTATCATTGCTGATGCACTGAATGAGGGGGGGTGTTGGATATATGAGCATTTTCATTCAGCTTTCTCTCCATCTTACACATACATGTACTTATTACACTATGGACTACTCCCTGTTCACACACAGGCCCTGCTTACTGCATCCATATGACATGTGCCCCACTCCTACATATAGCAGTTCTTGTTCTTTACATTTTCCATCTCCACATGAACTCTACTTTACATGACTATATAAGATAGCCCACATATGACACTACTCCTCAAACATTCTACCTCTCATCTGAGTGAGTACCACTTTCTCCCTACACTATCTTACTCTTATCATCTCTTTACTCTGCAGCTTCTATACTCTTGTGCTGTGACTCCTCTGCCATCACACATCTCTACTCCACTGCAGCTATGTCTGCTATCACTTCCCCATTGGGGCTCTTATGCATTTATATCATCACTTATCAGTCTCTGAGGATTGCCTGCCCAAACCTGCATTTACAAAATATAAGCAGTTTGTTGGTCAGAATTGCAAGCAACTAAACCCTTCCAATGATATTCCAGTATTAAAATACCTATAGCACTTCCACATCTAGATATTATCTTGCATCCGAAATGTGGAGATGTTAGAACACATTCTCAAATATTATATATTATATATATATATTTCTCCCTGAGTTATAAGGTGTTCAAATATTGGAAGGGTTTTGTGAGTCACTGTACCTCCCACCATACCCCACTGACACCTCAACCACTTCATTAATTCACCCCCAACTTGGGCCTGGACTATATCATCTGACCTGAATGCTGGCAATACTATTCCTATCCCCATGATCCCCACCTTGCTGCCAATCCTGCCACCCTGATCACACACCTCTGTGCCAACTTGTTCTTCTTGTTCAAGGTGCACCTCTCCCCTTCCTCCAGGGCTGGGTCCCCAAAGACCTGGTGGCCCTTTATGTAAATAACATGGCCCCCCACTTCAAGAACCATGCTAACACCTTCATCCTTGCCTCTCAGACAAAATGAGTCATCACCCCCCTAGACAGCCTCAAGTCCCTCTCCTTTGCTGCCCGGCAGAGTGGAAGGAGAATCATGTGAAGGGCATACAAAACAATGTAGCTAGCTTTTATATATCCCAACCCTGCATCTGCACTGCAAGCAAGTGTTGCCACAGCTAAAACCACTGGTTTTCAGAAAATGTGCATAACATACTAGACAAAGTAGTTAAAATTACCAAACTATATGACAAGGTAGGCCACACCAAAGGCTGGGGAGTCCTCTGCCAGATCTAGCCAATCAGATCAGCAATTACCAAGATAATCAATCAGCTTTGAAACCAAGCAAGCCATGCTCAATTTTGTAGCTGACTGATTATCTCAGCAACCATTAATCCAATTGGTTAGATCTGGTAGGGGACCCCCTGGCATTTGGTGTGGTCTACCTTGTCAAATATTTTGGTGATTCTAACTATTTTGTCTAGTATGTTATGCACATTTTCTGAAAACCAGTGGCTTTAGCCATGGTAACACTAGGCTTCCCTGCCTCCTTTCAATGTTGCCATCACTATTGCAAGTGCCCTACACATCACTGCATGCTCCTATGCCACTGTTGAAATGTTGATGCTTAGATGATCAGCATGTGGTCATACCTGAGGCTGGTCACTCTATTCAAGGGGGAAGAGGGAGAGATGTGTGCATGCAGGGCAAAAGCCCAGAGAGAAAAAGAACTACAACCCTAGCATTGCAGAAGTATAGTAAAGAGTGGGTATGCTAGCTAAGGATGTGAAGATTGACTGAAGATCAGTGTCCCTAATCTGATACCTATATATGTAAGAGAGTGGCACACAGACCATGCTTATGTAAAATAAGTGTGGGGAGCAGGTGCTGGGGTGAAGAGCAAGATCCCATGTCAACATGAAAGAGTGGTCCTGGGTCTTCAGCCTCCTGGCCAGGTGCCCCCTCATGATCTTAACTCACATCCCTAATCACCACAGCACATTTGATTGATACCGACAGTCTATAGTTTGCTACCTACATCCCCCAGTTATTTTCTTATCTGCATTACACTGGCACCACCCATACTTGGTGGGCCTGAGGTGTGCTGTAGTTTCCTGGTCTACCCTCTTCCCTTTATGTTCCACTTTATATCCTGCTTCCTTTCCCCCCCTCCTTCCACTCATGTCAGGTCTCTCAGGACCCAGGGTAGTGGGGCTTCCATTCTTCATGCAGTGTTATGTCATACATAGGTTGGGTTCAACCTAATTGTTGGTTTCTTTCATTTTTTTCATTTCTTTCCTCTTACTACAAATGCTTCCCATACTCAGGACATTATGCTGATCTCACCTGTTGCCTCTATCTCTACACCAGTATCTATTCATTCCTAATACACTTTCACATGGGTTCACCTACTTGACCCACTTCTGCCTCCTTTCATATATCTCTTTGTTGTACAGAGTTCAATTGCCTCTCTAACTCTGTTCTACTCTTTACTATATCAGCCCTACTCTTTCATTCCTATACCTCAGCACTTTTTGTGCTCTACTGAGGTGGATACCTCATCTATCTAATCTTCTCTCTTATCTGACACATACCTGAACTTCTTCAGTCACTCTTTCCTCTGCATATCTCTCTATCTACTAATCATCATCATCATCATCATCATCATCATCATCATCATCTTTCTCTCTCTCTCTCTCTCTCTCTCTCTCTCTCTCTCTGCATCAGATGCTGAATCTATTAGACCATGCACATGGTCTGATGTTTCTTTTCATTGTGCTCACAGCCTATGAATCTCATCATGAATAAACAATAATGGAACCTGTTGGAGGTTACAGCAATGTGTGGCAGTGAACATGTGATAATGTGACTGGGTGACAGCATGAATAGTGCAACTGTGTCACATGGACTTGCAGGACTCAGGGATGATATGGATGGACCCTACTTACAGAAAAATTTCCATCACATAGTTTTCTTTCCCCTCAGTCTCTTCATAGAAGACTGGGGTCAGTACTTACTCCTACATTGTTCACATTTTATGTTTTCTCACTATTTCTTCCTGTAGAATACAATTCTCTTCTTTCTACAGGTACAGTACTATAATGGCTACAGTCAGTCTTCTATGAAGAGACTGAGAATATAGTACTCTTCCTTATACAGTTGGCTGCACTCTTTTCCAAGCAACCCTCTTCAAATAGATTATGAGACCTGAGGTCTAGTGAAACTGAGCAAGCACCACCTTTGAGACAAACTCACCCCCC